>PVIH01007050.1:10607-104460 GCA_004025045.1 Sigmodon hispidus
TCTCTCTCTCTCTGTGATATTCAGGTATAAGTGCAGGTGACTGCAGATACCAGAGGTATGGATGTGAAGTTATGGATGGCTATAAGTTGCCTTACATGGATGCCAGAAATCAAACTCTGGTTCTCTGCAAGTTCAGGATGCATTCTCTTTCTTCTTCTTCTTCTTCTTCTTCTTCTTCTTCTTCTTCTTCTTCTTCTTCTTCTTCTTCTTCTTCTTCTTCTTCTTCTTCTCATGCTTCCTGATTCCACTCATCTCCCATCTCACCCCAAAATTGAAAAAAACATTAAAAGATGAAAGAGAAGAAAGAAGAAAGGAAGCCGGGGAAAGCAGTAAACCATCTCTCTAGTACCTAAGGGGCTGGACTCAGGAAATGCCTCTGATTTAGTGTTATTTTACAATTCTTATTTGCATAGCAGAGAGTCATCCTATGGCTCATCCCACTGCTGAAAAGCCCTAAATTTACAGATATCATCCTACATTGTCACTTATATTTATACATTATTTCAGATCCCCTCATACTAAAGAACTTCTCCTTTACAGCCAGCAAGTATTTGACCCCAAGAAGTGATTGGAAATTGATGAGAAAGATGAATAGTCTGTTGTTATTTCTAATTGTTCATATGTCCTGGGCAGCAAACTCCGACTATTTAGGGCTACGTTTCTATGTGGTGTTTGTAGTGCAAGTGGTCAGCATGCAGTGATGGATAAATAAAGCAGAAGAGGAAGAAAGATGCCCGCAATATCCTGGCAATAAGAGAAGGAACATACATAATGAACAATGGGTTTGTTTAGAGATTTGACATATGGTCCAGTTCTTATTAAACAACAGAATATAGTAAGCTAAATCCAAAAGGAAATTGCTCTACCAGAATGAAAAAGTAGAATGTCAGACCTCAGAAGGTCAGTGGTTGCTTTATTCTGTTTACTTCTCTGTGTTAAAAATATGGTTCAGTGGTCTCCTTCTTTGGGTTCTGGCATCAGGGACCCACAGCTTATTACATGACAATATATGATTATTAAAATGTATTTATTTGGAAATAAAAAGAAGTGGATACATTCTTTAACCATTTTTCAACTAGGCTGTTTTTAATCAGTCTAGAAGCTACAGACTCCTGGGCTCAGACTCACAGAAAGCTAATGTATGCCAGCTCTTAAAATATGCCAGATACATTTCTAGTACTTTATATATTAATGAATCAAATTGTCACTAACCATCTGATGAGTTCATTCATTTTCTCCTGCTGCCATAGCAAATTTCCACCAACTTGTCACCTTAAATAGCAATAGAGTTTATTGACATGCACATGTGTGGGTCAGAAGTCAGAGTGGATCTAACTGGGTTGAGATACAGTGTCTAAAGAGCTGGGCTTCTCCCTGGGGGCTCAAGAATGGATTTCCTTCTTATTCAAGGTCTGGCAGAACAGAGCATTTTGTGGGTGTTGGAGGGAGGTAGTTATGCGCTTTCTTTGTCAGCTTTGAGAGGCCCCTGGAGTCCTTAGCAGTTGGCCCTCTTAGTCTATCTTTAAGCATTGTATTTTTCTTGCTCTTTAAAACATACTTTATTCTTTGAAAGTTTTATACAGTATATTTTTATCATATATTTTATCATATTTTTCACCCCCAGATCCTCACACTCTTCCCAGAAACTCATATCATATTCTTTCTCTCTTAAAAACAATAAAGAAAAAATACTCAGTAAACATAGAGTCCAATTGTTGTTTCTCAACTTCTCCTGGGCATGAGGATTGCCTTGAAGTGTAGTTGATATACTTGGTATCATTCCATTTATTTTTTAAAAATGAATTTTACATCCTCTTCCATTCCTTTCATCTTTGTGCAAGTCTTGGGCCTGATATTACTCCGTGAGTTCATATGCGGACCTGCCCTTTGGTGTCTAGAAAATACTGTTTCCTAAAAACTGTTCACAACCTCTGGATCTTACAATCTTTTCCCTGCCACTTCTTCATAGACCATGAAGAATAGAGATGGGCTAGGAGGAGAGCTGGAGGAAGGTCATGGAGACAGAACTCTCATTCATACTCATTTATTTATCTGGGAGGAGGGGCATGCCACAACACTCATACACAGGTCAGATGACAGCCTTTGGGAGTCAATTCTTTCTTTCCATCATAGGAGTTCCAGGGAGTGAACTCAGGTGGTCAGACTTGATGACAAAGCACCTTTATCTACTGAGCCATTTCACGGACCCTCCCTGCTCTTCTTCATTATATCTGTCTGCCTCCCTCTTCTGCCTTCCTTGGTACATTTTTTAGGATTTCTGTGATTAGATTTGACCAGATGATTCAGGATAATCTCTCAATTTCAAAATCCGTTACCTTAAACACAACTGGAGAGCTCTTTTTGCTAGATAAGATAGCAATCATAGATTCCGAGGAGGGTGGATACATTTTGAGAGGAAGACATTATTCTGTCAGTCACAGTAAATCATTGCTGTTAACTCTGTTTTTCAAGTAGAGGTTATGCTACAAAATAATGAAAATAGATCTTTCTTCTTTCTCTCCTTCACAAAGGCAGAGTTTTCTCCTTCCAACTTCATTTTTGTGAAGAATCTGACATTCAGGTGTCTGTACCCTTGTGTGGCTATAGGACAAAGTATAGCCTATTTCTGGAAGCATTTGCATTAGAATACATTTGTAATTAAACAAAAGATATTCTGTAGAGCTATGTGAAGCAGCAGGTTCATTAAAAGAGTTATTGTTTGCTTTCTAATTGCTTCTTATTAGCAATCACATATCCCATTTACATTAGGAGTTGCCCTGGAAAGATCTAAAGGAATAATTAGAGTCTTCATTCATCTACCTGTCCCAGAGCTGATGAAAAAACATCACAGACTTTCTAGAAAAATTTTAAGGTTTACAAACTTTAGTTGCACAAATAGCTTAATCCTAGACAATCTAGCACCATTTGCCTCTCTTCAAGCCCAGATTTACCATGATCATTATGAACCCACCAACAAGTGCATTTTTCAGGAAAAAACTGTGTGACTTGAGGCCTGAGTGAATTTTCTTTTTGCTTTGTTTCCTGTCTCTATCTTCTGGATGTTCCTTGGAGTTTCATAATTCAGTCTCTAAAACACCCAACAGTGAACTGTAGGAAGGCACTGGCCTTGTTTGTTTGGTTCATCACTTGTCATCAACATCTAGACACGAAGGCGTGCTGGGCAACTTTTAGTGATGCCCTCATTTTTGAATTCACACCATCATGTCATCCCCTTCTCTTGAATTTGGTTGGGACCTATTGCTTGGCTTCATACAGTATGACTTGGCCAAACCAAAAAGAGGACACTTATGTGATTAGATGGATAAAGATTCTCAGCTCCTGCTTGCTAGCTGATTCTTTCTCTTGGCTTCTGTGCCTTCCTGACGAAAGTTACTATGCTAGAGAGACCTATGGAACCATGGTCTCATGGGTGGCAGCAAAGACCTTGATGATGACAAGAACACAAAGCTTAAAAGTAGGTCCTTCTTCAGTCAAGTTGGAGATGAATGTAGCCCTTTGCTCAGAGATCCCAAAGCAGAGCACTCAGCTATCCTGAACCTGGATTTATGATCTATAGAAACTATGGATCGTAATACAATAACTACATAATGTGCTAAACTACTTAAGTATGGGTTATTTGCTATGCAGAAATAGCTACTTGATACAGGTAGGCACTTTATGTATCTTTGAGGAATGATTCAATAAAGAAGATTAAGTGGGGGTCTGTACTTCCTGGTTCATGGATGATGGGTACACAATAACAGTGATAAATCTAGCCTTGAAAAGATGCAAACAGTGCTGTAATTGTTATGGCTAAGTTACTTGTGCAATTCAAGTTTACAAACCTTATAACAGCTCTAGAGATAAATACTAGGGAATATCTTATGGCCTAATCCTTTCATACATGCTTAAAGCAGAGTAGTGTTTAGTGAATGGCTTCAGCTTCTCTTTGTCTTTAGATAACACATTTTTTTTTTTCAGGAAATAAAAATGTAGTTTGAGGATACTGCACATCTAGCCAGCCCTGGGGACAGCAGCTTGCTTTTTTCCCCCCTTACATTTCCTCTCTATGACTCTGCTCATGCCACCCCCTTTCCTATTGTGGGTAGCTGTGTGACTAATGAAGGTTTTGAAGCCTTCCTGGGGATGAAGGAGTATTCAATTTCTTCTGACATCATATATCCTGCCTGTCTTGAGAACATCAGTCTGCTAAAATCAGCATTGATCTTTCCCCAAAGAATACAAACCTCATTGCTGAATGGATGCTATGTCTCAGTATATTTCCATTTTCCTCTCTGTTGCCTAGTATGGAAGCTACTAATTTTCACTGTAATTGGACAGGAAATTAAGAGAGTAATTGTGCTAACTGATTTTGTGTCAGCTTGACACAGGCTAGAGTTATCTGAATAGAGCAAATCTTAATAGAGAAAATGGCTCCATAAAATCTGGCTGTAGGGCATTTCCTTAATTAGTGATCAATGGCTGAGGGCCTAGCCCATTGTGGGTGGTGCTATCCCTGGGCTGGTGGTCCAGGATTCTATAAGAAAGTAGGCTGAGCAAGCTAGAAGGAGCAAGCCAGCAAGCAGTACCCCTCTATAGCTTCTGTATCAGCTCATGCTTCCAGGTTCCTGTCCTTTTAGTTTCTACCTTGATTTCTTTTGATGATGAAAAGGGTTATGGGAATGTAGGCCAAATAATCGCTTTTCTCCCCAGGTTGCTTTGGTCATGGTGTTTTATCATAGAAATGAAAACCCTAAACAAGACAGCAATTTACACCAAGACTGATGGGCCCAGCAGTTTCTATGTTATCTCCTTCTCATTTCAATTTACTTGTTCTAAAATACTTCTGCCACTATTGGCTCTTTAGATCTCCAAGAAATCCCTCTGTGGTGGAGAGATAATTTTATGTACATGCTATAGTTGACAAGTTGAGCATTTTGTCCAAGTGCATATTGTTACATTAGGGAGCAGAAGCTATGCCTAGGCTGCTGAGTGGACTCTACCCTTACACTATTGAATGAGCTCTATACATAAGGCTATTTGTTCTTTTAGAGCAGAGACCAGGAATGGCACGAGCAAGGCCAATGAAGAAGCCATTGCACATGAAACTTAAGGGAAAACCTTCCATTGACATAATATTTAAAATGCAAAGATGTAAGAGTTTTAAATGAAGGTAGCTATTATCAGTGGACTTTTTTTTTTTTTTAAATAATTAGGCTCTTCTAGACCTAGGTGGGCTATTCTCCTTTTATCTCTTGCAGTTTTCCAGGGTCTTGGGTACCTTGTAACCTGCCCCTTCCTGTAGCACAGGTGAAGCCCAACAACCTCAGGAGGCAGCAGTCTACACTAGGGACTCTTGCCAGCTCTCTCCTCTCAGTTGACCAGACCTTTTCCAGATACAGACTCTGCAGAACAATCTTCCTTCCAAATGAAGCTCCCCTTCCCACCTCTCCTTTCCCTACAGCCCTGGGCACTTCTACTTTGCATTCTGTTGATTCTGTTGTTATGGATTTGGCTCTCCTGTATATCTCATAGACACAAAATCATACCGTATGTGATCATTGAACACGGATTCTTTTCTTTGGGGTCCACCCATATTTTAGCACATATCAATTCTCCTTCTATTTTATAGATATTCTACATTTTGTCTGTTAATTAGTGGACACTTATATTGCACCCATTTGTGGCTATTATGAATAATGAAGCTATGGATATTGACAGACAGTTTTTGTTTAAATGTCTGTTTGTCAGGTTTGGGGTCTATATCCAAGTGTGGATTTGGTGAGTCATTCATGGTTTAAATGTCTGTTTGTCAGGTTCAGGATCTGTATCCAAGTGTGGATTTGTTAAGTCATTCATGGTCATTAAATGATTAACATAATCACCAAATTACTTCACACGGTGACTGTGACATTTAGCATTGGCATTTAACAAGTATATATTCCAATAGCATAATTAATGAAAATTAAAACTACACATACTTCAAGAATATGCACAGTCTAAGACATTCTTAAATCTGCAAATTCTTCACATGTGGGTGTTTTGGGGGCTAGAATAAAGCTGTCAGTCATGAGATAAACTTTGCACCAAAATTATTCCTATTCATTTTTGGAGATCCCTCAAAATCATCTGAAGCACTTGGCTCTGTTTTTCTACTGTTTAAGTCTTTAATACCTGCTGGGATTTCTTAGTTATTTTATTATCAGAGATATATAAAAGGATACGATCCCACGATATGGACATAGAAATGCCATTCCTAGAGAAGTATTCTATCTACCTCTAGGGCTCTCTTGAGATAGTTACTATAACTCCGGGTCCCAGAGTTTAGTCAACCACCTGAATATGCCCAAATTATATCCACTGTCCTTATTTTCTTTACATATTAACATACTGGAAATCAGTGGCTTCTTAAGTAGCAATAAAGTGACTTAAAATATGCAAAGGGCAGATCTATGATCAAGACTTGGGTGACCTTATTAAGATTTACTATTTCTATAGGACCAAGAATATCCCTGCCTTGGCCCATTGTGGGATAACATGTGAAAAATCTGAACAAGTTGGTCAATCCCATTACATACACACACACACATACACACACACACACACTCGCACACATGCACACACACACACACGCACGCACGCTCATGTTCAAGTCACACCCTCTAGTCACTCCACTAACTCCTTTCTCATTCTCCAAGTTCTTTCTCCCTGATGTCACCTCCCTGTGCTAATGCACAGTCCACTGAGGCCACAGCATCCTAATCATGTTCATGTGTCAGAGCCAAAGTATCAGGAGGCACATGTAGACACTCCAAATTGCCAAGGAGCTTTATGGCTGCTCTTTCATTTCCTAGAATCTGACAAGGGTGCTGGAAGTTAATGGAGGGTAAGAAGGATAGGATGATCCAGGAGAAAATTCATTGTTTCCATCTGTAAATGGTTCACGGTGCGAGTCCAGGTTGGTATCCACCTACAGTGTTTCTCTTCAGTACAACATTTGATCGAATCTAAAGTATCGAACTCAGTTACAATAACATCTGACAAAATGACCAAGACTATGTTTAAAATATAGCCATAAAGTGGAAAATACATCATTGTCTACTACATACATGTGATCAGGACGCCTGTACAGAAAGGATACCTCTCACACCCACAGTACTGTCTATGATGCACTGTCACTGTCCTGTCCAGAGCTCAAGGACCAAGCAAAGGGAAGAGTAAATATTGCTGTCTAACTTTGTGTTCTTCCTTTTTCTCATGTGTGATTCTTTCAGGGGAAAAACATGGAGTTGGGTGTGGTCCATTTTGATCCATGTCAAGAGCCTTAGCATAGGTTCAACATCAAAGAAGAAAGAGATATTGACACTGCCCCCTCAATAATCTCTCCTCCTCTGTCCCCTGGATGCTGTAGTAGAATGTGTGTCTTTGGGAATATCTTCCATTTAGAACAAAGAAAATATAAGCTTGTTGGTGGAAAATTACCTAAGACCAGGGTGTTTTATGTCTTCATGGCTGGGTGTCGTACTTTACCCACTAGTGTTAAGGTAAGTGCTAAGAGGTGCAATGACTGTTATGGAGATGCATTACTACACAGCGTGTAAGCTGATGTGAGTTTAGAAAACTTTTTCTAATAGAACATTGGTCTGATTTTGCTGATGACTATTATTGTTTTTGTTGTTGTTGTTTTCAATTAGATTAGCTGTTGAAGGCGGCCCAAAATTTGTCTGAGCTGAATCAGTAGCTTCAATGTAATAATAAAATTACAGTTAAAGAACAAAATAAGATGAAAATATTTTATTACGGATACTGCACTAGCAGAAGTGAAATAAAGCATTTGCATTTTCTCCATTAAATTGTAACAAGCACCACAGTAGAAGAAGCATAGCAGGAAGTCATTTTCTGGTTCAAACATTGGCATACCTTAGTCTAGAGACATTGTCTTGAAGGCTGCAGTGGACCTGCCTCATTCCAAAATGTTCATCTATAACCCGGGACCTGTTAGACTTTTTCCTAATCTGACTGTATAGGGGATACAGTCTATCATAGCAGGTTTGCAGGGCCCTGCTTGAGCACTAAGGGCAGCAGCCAGCCTTCTTATTAAATTGGTCAATTCCCTCTCTTAACAGTAAATACTGAATATCACTCTAACATATGGATATAATTTATAAGCACTTACCACTCTCAGTAATTCTTCTGTTGTAATTTGAGGAAAAAAATATATAATGATGAATAGCAATTACATTTTGCAATTCAGTATGTTCCTTTTTTTTAAAAAAAAATACCTCAACAAAAATAAAGAAGGGTCTGAGCTTTCAGTTAATTGAACAAGAAAATAGGCTTTGGTGGTTAATTCACTGTGTGATTTAACCATGGATCTAGGAAGGGATTTAAGGAATTAGACGAAATTGCTCTAATAAAATGCTCATTCCCAGCTCTGCATTTTTTTTTTTAAAAAAAATTTATCCAGGATTATTTATTTCTTTACTAGGTGTTTAAAAGTGCATTTATTTATTTATTTTGTGGGATTGGGTGCACATGGCCTGGTGTAATTATGGAGGCCATAGGACAACTTTTGAGAATTGATTCTTTCCCTATATCATGTGAGCCCTATGAATTGTACTCAGGATATCAGTGCCATAACCCACTGAACAACCTAACTAGCTCGTTTATTTATTAATGTATTGTTTTGGTTTCTTATTTTTTTGTTCTGTTTTTTTTTCATACAGACCCTTGACATATAACTTTGTCTACCTTACTACTCATTTATGCTGTCTATGTTGGCCTCAAACTTAGCAAAAAATTTCCTCCCTCTACTTCTGAAGTATTGGGTTTATAGATGCCTGCATCATGTATAAAATTATAATTTTTTAGAGCTAAAAAATGTTCACAAATATACGAGTTGACTATGGAATAACATCAATATAATTAACAAATCCATGTATAATAAAATGGTTCCTTATGTGAATTAAGCATTTAATCTATAAAGTAGTATAAAATATAGTTTTACATGTTACAGCCATATATAACATAAATAGATTTACAAGTGTAACATAATATATAAGTGTGATTTTGTTATTTTACTCAACTATTAGTATTTCATAGAATTATAACAACAATTCATTCTTGAGTGAAATGTTCAATGTCTTACAAATGTTGAGGAAGATAAATGTTAATTTGTATATGTATTTTTATTCTTAGAACAACAAAAAAACCCAAAAAAAAGCTTGTTGGTGAAAATCACCTATGGCCAATGTGTATTATGTCACCATGGTTGAGTGCCATGCTTCAGCCATCAGTATTAGGATAAGTGCTAAGAAGTGAAATGGCTGCCATAGGAACACATCATCACACAGAATGACCACTGACATCAACCTCAGCCCTCCACAGGTGATTCAAACACATATACATGCAATTTCACACATGGGTTTACATACAGACGTACGTACCACAAACATATATATATACATAAATGCAAGGATAAACACAAATAAAAACAACCTTTAAATAGGAGGTTAAAATTCTTTATTGAGTAAGAAAAGATGAAATGAGGTCCTGGGTGGGAACATGGTTACATGGGATCTCATGATACATGATATATCATTATGAAATACATCATGTGATCTCGGAGTACATTAAAACCACAGAGCACAGCTACTTTATATTGCTCCTCGTCTTGTTTTCCATCTCTACTTTCTAATGCATTTGTCTGTTTTGTTGCTGCCCTCGCTGTTGATTTCTTCGGTTAATCAGTTAGAGGAATCATTTTCACAGTGAGCCTTGTAAGATCCTTAAGAGAAAGTTGGGGTGAGGCGTAGGAGAAAAGAAAACCATGGGAAACAGATGAAGGCTTGCTTGTCTCCAAATATGCTGATGACTTGTTGGGGTGAAGCCTGGTTCAGGGTTAGGTCTTGGGGTTACCTCTATGTTCAAGGTCCTGCTAGCTCCCCTTGGGGCAGATGGCAAGATAGCAAAAAGAGTAAAGACCCATCCTCCAGAGATAGGGTTGAAACAAGCAAGTATAATTTTATTAAGGAGGGGAGAATCTTAAATACCCCTTTTCTCAGACCCTCCACCCAGACAGAGGAAAGGACTTTGATTTGCTGGTATCTGAGACTGCAGTGGTGGTTTTACACTGATCTAGGTCACCTTGTATCTGGACTCCAATCTTGTCAAGGCCCTAGGCAGACCTCAGGTTGGCGTATGCGGAAGTTCTTAGGAGCACATGTCTTAAGGCACCAGTTATCACCAATTTATACTGGCCGAGGCTGGGAAGCCCTCTAGAGCCTATACATTCCACAATGACTATTAGGAAAAATTATTTCTTTGGTTTCAATGGGCAATTTAAATTGAACATCCATGGAGATATTGCACTTGCAAAACAGTAACGCTTAAAGGTGAGAATTTATGTCATGGGATTTCTCTATTTTAGGATATATTCTGGTATTGGATTGGAGTTGGGACAGGAACTCAAGGTAGGAACCTGGAGGAAAAATGCTGCTTCATAGCTTGCTTGAGACTTGTTCAGCCTGCCTTCTTACAGCACCCAGAACTACCTACTCAGGGGTGGATTGCACAGAGTGAGCTGGGCCATGCACATCAATCATCAATCAAGAAAATGTACCACAGGCCAAGCTAGTGAGGGCATTTTCTCAGTTGAGGTTTGCTTTTATTTTTTTTTCCCAAATGATTCTAGTTTCTGTTATCCAGCACATGGTAAAAGGAAAGAAACATTTATTTGTTGTTGTTGTTGTTGTTGTTGTTGTTGTTGCTGTTGTTTCTTTGTTGTTGAGCCCTTGACTGGGCCAGTAACAACTGAAAACCTAACTATCAGTCATGATTAGCATACAGTGTACTATATGGAATGTCAGTGCAAAGCAAGGCAACTTGGGATGCATACAAGTTGTAGAAACCCAAGTATCTTCATAGCATTCATGATGAATCACCTAATTGACTTTTAACTTAGAGCCTATGTGTATGATAGAGGTTTTGTTTACTTTTAATCTCTGTACCAGATACTCAGAAGACATGGTTTAAGGGAGAAAGAAGGACCTCTTTTGATTTACGGTTTCAATTTGTGGTTGGATAGTACAATTGTTTTTAGGGCCTCAGCAAGGCAGAAAGCATAGAAGAAAGGCATGGTGGTTGTAAAGTCATTTACCACATGGAAACCAAGTAACAAAAAGGAATAACAGGATGGGGCCAAGGCCCAGTTATATCTTTTACAGACACACCACTAGAGACCTGCTTCCTCCAACTAAGTCTGTCTTTCAGTTTCCTCTCCTAAAAATCCATTCAACTATTGAATCCATTAATGTCTTAAATGTATCAGAGATACCCCAAGAAGTTTGCTTTACAGATCATGTAGATGTTTTTCAGTCTAACCAAGTTGAAACCCAAACTCACCATCAACAGTACACTTATTCTTATTCTGTATTACTTTGTCATTTATCATGAGAACTATGGGTTTGCTGGGGCTGTGTCCTGTGGCAGTAGTTTGGATACTATTTTAGTCATTTTCTTCATTGGTTAAGTCAAAGAAGGGTAGTTGAGAATAGTTAAGCTTATTCTGTAAGTAGAAACAATGTCTATGAGTTTGAATGGAACATTAAAAATGCTTGTAATTTATTCTTCATTACTTTTACATATTTCTATTTTGTCCTTTTCATAATTGAATCATAGGCATCCCACAAGCCTTTGCCCTTTTGAAAAAGATGAACTTTTGTACTTTGCAGAGACAGAAAGGAAACATTAGCAATAGATTCATCATTAAATTATCCACCAGAATGAATCTGACTGGGACACTCTAAACTTAACAGACATTCATTATTGGGATTAGGAGAAAGCATGTCTCTGCTGGATAGTTTTATGTCAACATGATGAAGGCTCAAGTCATCTAAGAAGTGGGAACCTCAATTAAGAAAATGACTCCATAAAGCTGGAGCGTAGGAAAGACTATAAGACATTTTCTTAATTAGTGATTCATGGGGGTGGGCCCATCCCATTGTGGATGATACCATCTCGGAGTTACTGAGGCTCTAGATTCTATTTGAAAGCAAGCTAAAACAAGCCATGGAGAGCAAATCAGTATGCAACACCATTCCATGCCTTCTGCCTTGGCTGCTGCATAAACAGAAGGTTCCTGTCCTGTTGGAGTTCCTGTCCTGACTTGCTTTAGTGACCAGTGATATGAAAGTGTAAGATAAATGTTTTCCTCTCCAGCTTGATTTCTGGTTATGCTATTTCACCACAGCATTAGTAACCCTAACTAAGACAGTGTCTTTCTCTCTTCATCACAAAGTCTACTGGGGAGGATCCTGGTCCTTTCCTTACCTAAGTATTCCATAATTTTTACCCCTATTTTTATGAAGGTTCTTTGGTGTCAAAAGGACCTTGACTATTGTATCCCTTGCTTGCCATCATTCCTCTGCACTGACAGTCCAGTCATTTAAGTTATGTTTTCCAGGACCCTGGGAACATAATATGTCTATGACATACACTATATATATATATATATATATGATCTATTTTTATAGACAACACAAATTGCTCCAATCAAAAGCTCTCTGTCCAATTATTTCTAGGTATTTCTAGGTGATGTTCTATGTATAGCCACAAACGTGTGTAGCTATAACCGGCTACCAACCCTGTTCTTTTCTGAACATTCTAGCCTGTGTGCATACATTAGATTGGCAATTCTTGTTGCTGTGAGTACTTGGGAGGATTGACTAGCATTACACTGCAGTGTAATGAGGGCATGGATAAACTCTTTTTGTAAGCTGAGCATAAGATAATTAATGTTTTAGAAGTAAAACTAGCATGTTACCTTAAAATACTCAGATTGGAGGAAATAATGATGACTAATTAAGGTAGGGGAAATAGATTGAGCTATAAACATATTTACTAATATGACTTGTGGCAGTCAAGCTTTGCACAGGGACACAAATGACACTTTGAAATGGGAAATTCTAGAAGAGTATAATAAAGACTGTTTACAAAGGCATGTGCAAGCTTTAAGAAGTAAGGCACAGCCAGGCAATGGTGGCACATGCTTTTAATCCTGGCACAAGAGGGTCTCTGTGAGTTTGGGGCCAGCCCAGTCTTACATAGTGAATTCTATGATAGCCAGAGCTACACAGAGAAATTCTGTCTCAACGTAAAAACAAAACAAAATGGAAAAGAAATAAGGCACAGTACAACCCCTCAGAGCTAAAGGAGTGAATTGCAGCAGGGGCCTGCCAGTTAGAAGAAGGAGCAATAGATAGAACCCAGGAGAGTGGTTTGAATGAAGAACCTACCTTTGAAGAACACAACCAGTCCAGATGGCCAGGGCTCAGGAAAGCACAGGACAAACACTGTCACCTCAAGTTTCTCCCTTGCTCAGTACTTCTTCCAGAATTTCTAGAATAGCAGAAGAATAGAAAAGAGAGCCTACTGAGTTAACCCATGGTCTTTGAACTTGGGGCAGAAGATAGATGATAGAGCCTTGCCCAATGGAAAAGGGATGGACAAAGGAACCTGTCAATCAAGGCTCCCCATTTCTCATTATCCACTTTATAAGAATGGCAGAGAGTTGTAAACCTTGGTGGTAGACAATTGGAAAAGTAAAAAGATGACAGCGTGAAAAATAAAAAAGAAAAAAGAAAAAGAAAGCAGAAACTTTTCATCAGAATCCCTCACACACAAATAACATGAAAAATTGAAAAAGCAATTTAAAATATCTGTATTGAACACTCATATGACAGGCAAGATCAAGTGATATTTATATTATTTATTTGCTCTTGTGTAAGTATTTACAGGGTTTAATGCAACACTACAGAGACACTCAGTTATTTTTGGTTTGTTTGCCATTGCTGTTTGATGTGCTGCTTATATGTATGTGCTTTAAAGACTCACAGTTTGGTATTGGTTAACTGGTTAGGGTTTCATCCCTGGAAAAAGAAATGGATTCTTCCTCTGTCAACTGTTATTAACTGCTTATAGATCTCCATCTGGGGGTAGGGCCTTGTAAGATCTCCCCCCTCCACATTAATATGTTGACTGATGTCATTGTTCACATCTTATTTGGTTAGGCGGCCATATTGTCAAAATTTCATAGGTATGGCTTCCCTTTCATATACAGAAGACACAATCCCACAGCAGATATCCTGCTCCTTTGGCTTTGACAACCTTTCCACTTACTCTTCCATGGTATCTCCTCAGCCTTAGGTGCCAGAGTTGCATTGTAGATGTATCCACTGGGATTGGGGAACCCATGGTCAGTTGTTTGCTGCTTTTTGAACAGTTGATTTTTCTTTTATGGCAAAGGCGAATCAAAACCTTGGCATACATTTTGTTAGTAGAATAAATATTTCATCTCTGAGTGAGGGACTATAAAACTCCCTAAGGATTTTAATTTTTTTATTTATTAATTTCTATGTATTAATACTTTATTAATTTATATGTATATGTTTAGGGGTATTCCCTTTCTAAAAATCACTTATGTGTTGCTGGAAAGAATTTTCCAGTAAAGACATCTCTTTGATCATGAAAGAGCATACTTTTAAAAAAAATTTGAAAACTAGTGTGTATTTTAGATGAATGAATTTCACACACTAATTAAAACATGAATTCCACACAGTATGTGCTTCAACCTGTCAGTAGAACACACACACACACACACACACACACACACACACACACACACACACACCATTGCCACTGTCACCATAGGGAAATAAAAATGTTGTAAAAGTGGTTTATTTCTGGTTGGTCACCTGTCTTCACTATACCTCTTAGATTTCTTATTATTATGAGTTTTACAACCACAAAATATGTTTATTCTTTAAGCATGACTAATCAATGAGCCCTTGACTCAATTCCTTGTTGATATTGAGTACCTAAAATAGGCAAGTACCATGAGAAGGAGAAAGTGGCTCCTACATTATGATTGAGACAATCTGAGAAGGAGATGTGAGTAAGCACAGCAGACTATCAAAATGCCCTATCTTGGTTTCAGAAACATTCACTTGTACAAATCACTTCCTTTATCTACGGAAACAAATAAATTGCTTATGTGTTTGTATGTCAGTATGTCTGTGTGTTGTGTCTGCATATCTGTGCATGCTTGTGTGGGGGTTCATATGCACATTTAAGAGCATGAATGTGGAGGCCAGATATTAAGATTGGTTTGTCAATTACTTTTTACCTTAATTAAATTTTTTCATTCACTTTACATCCAGATCATCGTTTCCCCTTAATCTTTTTTCTCTCCTCCTCTGTTCCTCCATTTGCCCCTCCTCTGTTTTCATTCAGAAAGGAGCAGGTGTGAGGAAATGCTCTTGCACACTGTAAAGATTTGTCACTCCTGTTGGTTTAATAAAACTGATTGGCCAGTAGCTATACGGGAAGTAGAGGCAGGGCAAGCAGACTAGGAGAATTCTGGGAAGAGACAGAGGGCAGACACCACCAGCCAGATGCAGAGGAAGCAAAATGAGAATGCTGCATTGGGAAAAGATATCAAGCCACATGGTTAACCATAAATAAGAATTATGGATTAATTTAAGCAAAAGATCTAGTTAGTAATACGTCTCAACTACTGGCCCAGAATTTACTATATTATTAGACCTCTGAGTTAATTATTTCATAAGCCAGCTGCAGAGCTGGCCAGGTGGGGCACAGAAATTTCAGACTACAGGCCAGCCTCCCATGGAAGTCAGCAAAGCATGGCACATCAAGTTGAGGCTCCTGCATCAAAACTGGGTGAGGCAACCCAGCATGGGGAATAGTTAACAAAAGCCATCTTAAGTACCAGGGATAGATTCTGACCCCATTCCTAGGACCCCCATAAATAGACCAAGCTACACAACACAGGCATAAAATATGATGGCATAAAATGGATGAAACTAGAGAAAATCATCCTGAGTGAGGTAGCTCAGACTCAGAAGTACAAACATGGTGTGTACTCACTCATAAGTGGATATTAGATGTGAAGGAAAAGGAGACTACAGCCCCAGAGAGATTAGGTAATTGAAAAGATCCAAAGAGGGATGCATAGGTTTCCCTGAGAAGGTGAAACAGAGAGGTCTCCTGGTAAACTGGGGATGGGGTGGGGAGGGGGGATGATAATATCAGGGATCAGGTTGGGTAGGTTGGGGGCAAAATGTAGGATGAGAGTAATGGAAGTGATGTCATGATGGGAGAGCATGTCAAAGGTTAAGGAGAAACTTGGTGTCAGGGAAACTACTAGAAACCACAAGGACAACCCCAGTTAAGACTCCTAGCAATAGCAGAGAGGGCCTGGCCTTAATGTTTTCTTAGGTGTGATCATCTCCACTTTAATTTACATATTAGAATGTTACATATGTGTGTGCATTGCATGTGTGCCTGGTAGAGGCCAGAAGAGGACTTTGGATCCACAGGGACTGAAGTTACACATGGTTATAAGCCAAATTGTGGGTGCTGGGAACTGAACTTGGGTCTTCTGAGAACACTGAGTACTCAAAACCACTGAGCCATCTCTCCAGACCATCACCTTATTGTTTGAGAGAAAATCTCTCACTATATTTGTGTTTGAAGATTCAGCTAGACTGGCTAGGCTGTCCAGCAAACTGGGAGATTCTCATCTCATCCTCCCCAGTGTGAGGGGAGGGTGGAAGGTGGGGCTGTGGGAATGGTTACAGGTGTATACTGCCATGTACAATGTTTTATACATGTGCTGGAGATCTGAGCTCAGGTACCTCTGTTTGCATGACAAGCACATTTACTGACTGTACCATTGCCCAAATCTTCAAATGCTCATTTGATTACTTTGAATACAAGGTGTTGGTTTTACACTTGAGAACAGACCCACTTCTAGCTGTCACACTAGAGTTTATTTGGGGAAAGTACCAGGCAGGTGCAAGAGAAGGGAAGCCTTGGGTGAGCACAGATTTACATAGCCACGCCTATGGGCGTGCCCTCCATACTCAGCGTGTTCTGCTGGTGCCATGTCAGATTATTGGACCCACATTTACCACATAGCTGCTACCTGCCAGGAATTCTTACACAAGTGTCATTTTATTTTATTTTGTGTGGATATTTTGTCTACATGTGTTTGTGCACTGTGTGCATTCCTAGTGCCTGTATAAGCCAGAAGAGGGCATCAGATTCCCTGAAGTTGTAATTACAGGCCGTTGTGAGTTACCATAAGAGTAATAGGAATTGAAGCCAAACTCTCTAGAAGAGCAGCAAGTGCTCTTACCCACAGAGCCCTTCAGCCATAAAGTTATAATAATTTTATCTCATTTTAACTAGTGTTATAACAATGTTTAAAATGTGGGATTAAGATGGCAAATGTGTGTAATATGTACTTACAGCAAAGGCTGAGTGTTGTGGGTATGCCTGGCTTGGAGGTTGCCTCTATGCTCAAGGTTCTGCTTTTCCCCTTGCAGAAGGGGGGCCAAGATGGCAAGAAAGCAATGATGCAGCTTCTGGGAACAAGTTGAAGCAAACAAGTTCAATTTTATTCTGGAGGGGAAGACCTTAAATACATTTTCCCAGACCCTCTTCCCAGCCAGGGGAAAAGGCTTTGCTTTGCTGGTACCTGTGACTTCTGGGCTGTGGTATAGGAATGTGGTACCTAGACTCCATCACTCTTCAAGGCCCCAGACAGACTCCAATTTGGCTTATTGGGAAGTGCTTAGGAGCACATGTTTTAAGGTACTAGTTATCACTAGTTTGCACTGGCTGAGGCTAGTCTGGTTTCCAGGCCTCTTAGAAGCCCAAACAGCTAAGGAGATCAATGCAGAATCTCAGTTTAGTAACAGGTTTCACATTGCTATATTAGAGACAGAGTGCTTTAGCTGGATACACTGAGATCCGTAAGGACTTCCCTATCATGTTCAACACATGCGTGATCAGTGAGAAACTGAGCACTAAATGTGGAATGTAGCATTTGTAGTTTTGCCAGTTACCCACATTTCCATTGTCACTAACACATCTTTTGAAATTGCAACTGACGTGTGGGATATTTTATCTTCAATGAAGAATGTTAAAAAATAGAAGAGCTCTATAGTTATTGATTTAAAGAGAATGAGGACATTTAGATTCTTTATGGTTAGAGGGTCTGCCTTTTGTGTGTGGAAGACTCTGAGGCATGCTCAGAAACTCCCCTTGGTGCTTAAGATCACATGCAAATGAGACCAGTATTGTAGGGTACCATACCCTTCCTCCACCAGCTGAGCTCTAGGCAGCTTTCCTAGGACCCTCCTTCTGCATGCTTCCCTTAGGTGTCCTCCTTCAGAGCACCACCTGTTCATTCTTTTCCTTTATTCTGAGTCTTTCAGCTAAACCTATTTCTACAAGGGACTCCAGAAAAGGTCTGTTTGAGGAACCATACAACCCTGACTGTTCCAGCCACAACAGGTTGTTTGAACTGCCTATGTCCCACAATATTATTGAGCAGATGGAACAAAGCTGTCCCTTGATTTTCTTGGAAGCGATTACTATTTCATAAAGCTTTGTAAGCCACCTTTCAAAAATATCATTTCCTGTCCTTTTCTTACTTAGCAAAGTATCATTTTTTTCATTGTCTTAGAATTTCATACAGATATCTGTGCTTTGATCAAATCCATTCACCATTGCCAACACTTCAACTCCTTTTCGATTCCATCCTACATTGCTTCTTAGCTTCATTTGCTTTCTTTAAATACCCACCAAATCCATATATCCCTGACAGTATATACACAGGTATAGGGGCATCTACTGGAACATGGGGCCACATCTCTGAAAAAGAACTGGTCTCCCCACCGCATCAGTTGCCAGTACCTCCTCAGATAAGAGTGGGATTTCATCCCTTGCCTTGGATTGACCTTGTTAAGGCCTATGTACTCAGTCACAGCCTTTGGGAGCTGATATGTGAAGATAGCCCTGTTGTGTCTGGGAAATGCTGGAGCTACCCACTGGAGCTACCCACTGCCCCTGTTTCCTATGAGCTTTTCTGCAATGACCTCTGAACCTTCAGCGGGGGTTAATATAGATGTCCCATGTAGGGCTGAATACTCCCTAGTGTTTTAATGTCAGTGTGATAGCCCATTGTGAGCCTCTGTATTAATTTCCATTTACTGCAAAAAGATTTTCTGATGAGGCTTGAGAGCTGCTCTGATATATGCTAACCCCATGTATTTAACTTTTTGGTTTAACATTGCCACGACAGGCCAGACTGATACTCCAGGCTGAAAGGGTTTTCTTCTTAACAGAAAATGTGGCCAGTCAGCTTCTTGAAACTCTGCAGTCTCATCTCTCTCTTGACAGAATTATCTCTTTCTTGCCAACGTTGTTTATCAGATTTATCTCACTATTTTATGATCTTTTCTCCAAATGCTGGTAATTTCGTCATTCTTTTTAACTGTGTGTGGAGTCCACATTCCTGTGCTGACTTGATGGAGTAAGTGCTCAATAAATATGCGTTGGCTGCTTTATTTCTTATTAACAGCTAAATAAACTTGGGCAATTCAAAACAAATAAATATTCACAATGACAGCACCAGATGATGGGGCTGGCGTGTCACAGACTTTATTAAATTCTGCCCTGAATAACATCCAACCCACCTAGCTCAGAAAATAAGGCATAGATGAGCATAATCAATCTAAGAGAGCATTTCAGAGAACATCATATACATTTTAGTCACACAGGGCTCTCAATCAAACCACAGTGAGTTGATTGCTGTATTGTTTCTCATTTATTGTCTAATTCTATCTTTCTTATTTAATAACATACATGGCACCCACAATGATAAGCATATTGAGGGTTATTAGTTAAACTCTAGACAGCCAAAGAAGAATTTTGAAATTATAGAGTTACCTTTTGGCAATATGCAAAATCTATGATGACAAATACTTTTATATCGGAGACAGTCATATTTCTCTGTAATTCTTTTGCTTTTGTTGGCTGTACATGGTAACCTAAAAAGAAGTAAGCTGTGCTATTCAAAATCTTTTGAAGTTATGGCAACAATGTAAATCATTTATTTATTTTCCCCCAAATGTTACCGTGTTTTCAGAGTGGGAAGTATTCATCAGGTATCTGCTCTGTGCACATTATTCATACACTGGATATGGAGTTGATGACAGGAAACTCAGTTCCTTTCAGATAGCATGCACAGTGATTGACGGACAGTTTCTTGTTCAGTGAGGATCTATAAGTAAGAAACATTAGACAAATACATATCTATTGTACTAGAAATAAAATACACTAAGAAAACTACCTACAAACTTCTGACTTTTTAAGTAGATTTGTGTGTGGCTGCCCTGGAATTCACTCTTTTCTTTTTTTTTTAAGGTTTTATTTATTATGTATATAACATTCTGCCTCCACTATGCCTGCACAGGTCAGAAAAGGGCACAAGATTTCATTGTAGATAGTTGTGAGCCACCATGTGGTTGCTGGGAACCAAACTCAGGACTTCTGGAAGATCAGCCAGTGCTCTTAACCTCTGAGCCTCGAGGCTTTCTATGAACCCTCAGATGTTCACCTGATTCTACTCTCCAGTCCCATCTGCTGGATTATATGTGTGTACCAACACACTCAGTTGATTTTTGGCTTTAAAGAAGAGAGAAATTATACCTTGAAAAGGAAGATTTTAGGTCCAACATTGTTATGGCCCCATTCATCTATGCTACATGAAGGAGTGAGTAACAAAAACAATTTACCAAAGCAAAGACTAGTGTTACTTTCCCATTGTGTATCTACTGTGCGCTCAGAAAGTATTGTGTTCCCACCATCAGTCAAAGTGATAAAGCAGCCATTGTCATGAATTTTGCCCTTTTCGGACACTGACTTGTGGGGTCTCTGACATAACGGGACACAAGGGATTTCACACAAAGTTCTACCTACACCTCCTCCTCAATACTGGCCATTCAGCTTTTTATTAGACCAATCAGGTGCTTTAGGCAGGCAAGGCAAAACAGCAACACATCTTTACATACTTAAGCAAATGCAACACATCTTTACATAGTTAAACAAATATTACACAACAGCATAGACACCAAATTTCATTGGCAATGGGTTTATATTTGGACCCTTCTTTCAAAATTACAGAACCCACCTTCACACAACCAGTTAGGCTAAAATGAGGAAGGAAAGAGAAAAAATGTAGAAAATATTTGCAAGATGATAGAGATAATTTAAAATATCACGACATGAAAAGAAATAGAAAAAGACAGAAAATTTAAGAGGGATGCTGAAGTAGCATCTACATCATCCAATATATGGCTGAATTTAGAGAGGGAGAGAGAAGGAGTAAGTGATGCTGGAACTGGGTCTCTGGGGTTGGAATCCATGTTTCAACAAATCAGAAAGGAAAGAAATGAATGCTAGCCTACCAATTATGTGTTTAGATACAAGTCATCCAGGAAAGAGAACACAAATGTCATATTGCAGTTTAGATACATGACTGTGGTTCTCAGTGGTTAAGGCTTTTATTTTAAAATCCTATTTGTATCACTTGCTGATTGTGGGGTTGGCCTACGCTGTCCAGACTTCATTATCCTCATCAGAAAAATAGGGATGCTAGAAATGCTTTCACCATAGGCTTGCTGAATCATGGAAGTGTTTCCTTGTAAAACTTTTGACACATGATATGCATAAAAATGTTAGGTTAATAAAATAATTATTGAGGTAAGATACAAAGAGAGGGATTATTATAGGGAGATCAGGGCAAAAGGGAACCTCTTACTCCAGAGTCTGGTTGAAACATCTTGCCAGGTGATTGGTTTTGCTCTCTCTATTTCATCCCACATGATAATGTAAGGAAGCTTCAGTAACACATGATGCAAGAATTCTAATATAATTACATTTGCTGTGGAATTTGCTATGGTAGTTTGAATGAGAATGGTTCCCATAGGCTTATCTATTTGAATGTTATGTCACTAGGGACAAAGGGACCTGTTTGAAAGGATTAGAAGGAATAGGAAGTGTGGACTTCTTGAAGGAAGTGTGTCAGCAGGGTGGGCTCTCAGGTTTCAAATGCTCATGCCAGGCCCAGTTTCTATCTCTCTGCTGAACCTGGGTTCTCTCTCTCTCCTCTCTGCCTATGATCTCTCAGCTACTGCTTGCTCTGATGCTTTCCTACATGTTGCCATATGCCCCATCATGATGATACTGCACTAAGTTTCTGAAATTGTCAGTAAGCCCCCAGTTAAATGCTCTCTTATAAGAGTTGCCTTGTCATGGTGTCTCTTCACAGTACTAGAACACCGATTTAGACAATTACTGGCAAAGAGATAGTATTTCTTCTACTATAGAAATATTTTGCAATAATAATGTTAAAATTACAATAGACTAAGCTCTAAGTCTGAGCAGATATGACCTTAAGTGTGATCTGACTTCTTTCCTAAAGAGTTTCTAGGAATGTCACAAACAAGATGTTTGACTTTTGTATACAATGACAACCATCTTAACTTTTTTGTTATCTAGAGTTTCACCTTTTTAATTGTAT
Source organism: Sigmodon hispidus (assembly GCA_004025045.1). Classification (NCBI taxonomy): domain Eukaryota; kingdom Metazoa; phylum Chordata; class Mammalia; order Rodentia; family Cricetidae; genus Sigmodon; species Sigmodon hispidus. The sequence goes on from PVIH01007050.1 coordinate 33,061, forward strand.
CCCAGTTGTGGTGGTTTGAAATAAAATTGCCCCAAAGAGAATGGTATTATTAGGAAATATGGCCTTATGGCAATAGGTGTCTCTGTTGGAGAAAGTACATCACTGTGAGGGTGGGCTTTGGGGTCACCTATGCTCAAGATACTGCCTAGTAGTGTCTTAGTCCGATTTTATTGCATAAAAGTTAAGATGTTTCAGCTCCATATCTACCACCATGTCGACCTGCATGCTGCTATGTTGCACAATGATGATAATGGAGCAAACTTCTGAAAATGTGAGCCACATCAATTAAATATTTTTCCTTTATAAGGGTTGCTATGGTTATGGTATTTCTTCATAGCAATAGGAACCCTAACAAAGACACCAGTCCACTGCAATCCAAGAACCACTCTGTGATCTTATTTCAATATTCTGTCAACACTTTGAGAATAACTTCAGAATTCATCAAAATTATCTATGTGACTATTGTAAAGACCATAGAGTGTGACTCTTTCTTGAGAAGCCCATACCTACACTGTGTATGTATATTTTCCCTGAGCATCTCTTGAACCTCTGTGCTGGGCATTAAACTCCTTTCTATGGTAAAGCAACACTGACTTTACTTGAGTGTTTTAGTTTCTTTTTTGTTGTTGTGATAAAGTGCTCTGGCCAACCAACACAAGGCTTGAGGTTACTCTGTCACGTAGCTCATAGTTGCCATCTGTCTGTGTAGGGAAGGCAAGGAAGGCATGAAGCAGCTGATCACATCACACCTCCTGTGAAGAGGCAAAAGGTGATAATTGTATGCTTCTGCTCAATTTCCTTTCTCAAGTTATATACTGTAGGACCCAAACCAGGGAATGGTACCATCCATAGAGGATTAATTCCTACCCCTAATTAATATAATCAAGATAACGCCCTGAGACCCATCTCCCAGGTCAGTCTAGATCCTATCTAATTGACAATTAACAAAAATAATGACAAGCAGTCTCTACAAACTCAGGCTGCTTCCATCCAATCTGGTTGGAAGTATAGGGAACACAGGAAGAACTGAAACAGGAAGAGAGAGGTGTGAATATATTATACTCATGTATGAAGTTCTCAAAAATATATTAATAGTTTTATTTATTGAAGTACTTTCATGTACCATTAATTGCTACTGCTAATATCAAGCTTTGTGTATAGTATTTTAAATGTCTTCAGAAATAAAATGGTATAACTGACAGTTAAAAAAAAAATCTCAAGCAGCTATGGGTGGTATCGTGGGCTACATCTCTGGCCTGCCCCACTGTTACTGGTATTATGAGGTAGAATAGTGCTCATATTTGTTTTACAGAAAAAGGAATGATGTAATGTCTACTTCTTGGTGTTTGAAGTCATTAAGAAAGGTTAGTATACTTTGTTGGCGTCAGAATGAATTTTTTCTATTCTTCCCAGTGTCATCATCCAGAAGATAACATAGACAGCCTTGACGTGCTTCAAGGATTCTTCCAGAAGTCGAATACTTTTTCAACACAGGTCCTCATTCTTTGCTGTAACAAGTCCAAGTTTATTGATACGATGATACTGCCTGTACCCAAAGAAGGACAAAGAGTGGAGACGTGCTTTGAAGTCCAGGGAAGAACAAGATGAATAGTGTTCCCTAGACTTGGGAGAGGTTGAAAGGAACCTCAACCTCTTTGGTCCTGCATATTTGAGAACATGGATTTACTTTCCGTCAGCATGTTCTCAGAAGGCAGGGAGACTTAGTTGCCTGAAGAAGTGGGCCCTAGAATTGAGTTGCTGATTACTTTGCCTCAAGTGTGAGTTAAAACCAGTAACCCAGCAGAGCTCGATGAGATCTCTGAGCCAAAATGGAGGCACTGAAGGGTTCAGAATAGGATATGTGACAGAAAGACACTTCCAGATGGTTCCAGACTCTGCCATGTCCTCTGAAAGTTAAAGATAGCAGCAATGGCTGAGATTTGGTATTTTCTTTGCCTAGTAAGTCACAATGAGCTTCAGGTACCTATTGTTCCAGAAATATGAGAATATGAGGATTTCTTTCACATATAGATTTTCAGTGCAGAATCTGTCTCCCAGCATTTCCATATGTATACACATATTGTTTGCTTTTTTTTTTTTTTTTTTTTTTTTTTTTTTTTTTTTTTTTTTTTTTTTTTTTTTTTTTAGTTTTGGATGGTACTGGGGACCAAGGCCAGGGTCTCATACAGACTGGGGCTGCTAATCTGCATTCTCTTAGGCCTGTGAGCTGCATACTTTAATTAATAAGGCTCATCCATATGGGAGCGTTTTCCAATAAGCTAATAGAAAAGGTTAAGCAGTTCATCAACTAAAGAAAGGTCCAAATAAGCACTCTAGGAGTGCGCAGACAAAACCAAATCAAATATTATAAAAAATTAGAATGTGTATATGATAGTTGAAGCTTCTGAAAGACAAAGGTCATCTTAAATAAGTTTTATTTTCCTAAAGCTGCCTCTCTATCATTTTAATCCTTTTAAACATACTAAAAATTACTTATCTTGGTGACAGAATAAAAATATGCATTAACCTTAGCTGATTGGTTACAGTGTCGTACAAATATAATTTAGGTCAGAATCGACGGTAGTGTTATTTAATAATCTAATCTGTCTTTGTAGTCTTTTCTTCTTTTCTCTCTTCCTCCACGTCTACTTTTTCTCTTCTTCCTTTCATCTGTCTCCTTCTCTCTCCCTCTCTATCTTTATTATTTCATTTATTTTCTCTTCCCTTGTTTGCTTCCTTTTTGTTAGAGTAAACCTAACAGTTACTAAACAATGAGTATCTCATAATACAATGGCAGATTGTCTGTTTCTGTTTTTAACACACACATACACACACATTCACACATATATAATGTTACGTTTGGTGCATGTAAACTTAAATGTTTTAGGTCTTTTTGAAGAAAGAGTGTGTCATTATGGAGCACTCTTCTTTATTTTTGGCTTTACTATTCACATGAAGACTTAATTGCTCATGCTATTACATCCTCTACAGCAGTGGTTCTCAACCTTCCTAATGCTGTGACCCTTTAATATAGTTCTTCACGTTGTGATGACCGTAACCATGAAATTTTTATTACTACTTCATAACTGTAACTTTGCTACTATTATGAATCATAATATAAATATCCATCTTTTCTGATGGTCTTAGGTGACCCATCCTGTGAAAGATTGTTTAACCCTCCTACAGTGGGTTATGACCTACAGCTTGATAATTAATGCTCTACAGTCTTCTCCTCTTTTATGGAACTATATTTTTCCAATCATTCAACCTAACTGTGCCTTTGTATTTGAAGAGTATCTCATGTATATGGCTTAAAAATTGATTTTTAAATTTTATTTATTCTAAGAATCTCAGCATCTTAATTCTTGTACAGTTTTTTTTTTTACCATGATTTGATTAAGATATTTATAGTGTTCTTATTTTTAGATTTTTTTTTACTTATAATTTCTGGTCTTAGTCTCCTTTAGTTGACTTATTTTATATCATCTGCTAATATTTAAAAATTTTTGCCTTTTAGCTATATTAGCTCAATGTATTTTAAAGATTGAAAATATTATATCTAATAGTTATAATTAGACCATCAAAGTATTATTTATGATTATATTTAATATTATATTTAATATTAGGCTCTTTTGGAAAATTAAAACTATTTTTAATCTATTTTGTTTTAAAAATTTGGCAAACTTATGGAGAACCAGGGGAGAAATTAGAAATGACAAAAGATCCAGCACAAGCACCAAAGAAGATAAATGAGCAGATACATTTGGCCTGAAGATGAGAAGCTCAAAGATAACATTTGTCTTTAAGTCAATGGAGAATGTCATATGGTGACCAGATGTTTTTACTTTACCCGGAAGGAAAGAAAGTAGCATCAGCTGTAACAAAGTGAACTTAACTTCTGGGGGAGAGGGGAGGGAAGTTATATTAACTCCTCAGATGTGCCATGAATGTAAAGTTCCTGAAAAATAGTAATATTCACTATGGTGAATATTGCTTTATACATATATCCTTTGTTCTTGATGTCTGTCACATTCCTCTTATTCATAAAGGACACCCAAAACAGATGTGCAGTTGATAATGTTTATCAGGTGTGCATTCCCAGCATGGAAAGGAAAAGACTGGTAAAATACTAAAATTTCACAATCAAATGCCAGTTATGCTTCTGCTGATGTGATTACTACAAATCGTAGAAAATAAAACCATAAGTGTATTCAGGCATAGAGTTATATACAGATTTGATATTTATAAATAAGCTTTCCAGTCAAATTAATGCTTTATTTGTAATTAACTATGTCCCAGGACTGAGAAGATGAATTTGTCCCTAAAGTACTTGCTGACCAAGCATAGAGAAACTGCCAGGCATGGAGGCATTTGCCTGTCATTCCAATGATGAAGGGTTGCAGCAAATAGATCCTAGGGCTCACTGACCAGTCAGACTTGCCTATAAATGGTGATCCATGGGTCCCAGGGTTCTCTCACTATCTAAAACAATAAGGTTTAGACAATAACTAAACCTGATAACTTCTGAGAAATGATACTGGAGGCTGTCCACATGCACACACATAGACACACAGACACACACAGTGGCACGTGCAACCACACATGCCATATGCACAAACATATTTGCACATTTATCCATCCATCCATCTATACATATATATCAGTATATGAGCATAGTTAACTTTGCCTCTTTGAGTGTACCTTTAGTGCTTTTTGAACAATTTTTTACAGTCAATGAATCGTTCTGTGTTCTTTAGTTGATTATCTTACCGTTTTAGAAGACTTTACTTCTCATTTAGATGTCCATTATAGCTAAACAAGGTAACTCACAGAAAAATGTGCAAAAAGATCACCTATCAGCTATATAAAGCTCCTGAATATTTAGTTTTAGAAGTTATTATATGACTTAGCATGTGGATATTATGAAACCTTCTAAAAAGATTTGCCATTAATTGCTTCCTCCTATACTTCATGTTAAATTGTAGAGTATGATTCCTCTTTGTTTTGAATTCTGCCTTGTTTGAGCCACTTGTGGATCAATACAATGTATAGGTAGTGACATCCCAAGACCTCTGGGGTTGGCTCAAAAGAAAACACAGTTTCTACCTCAGTCTCTGGCAATGCTCACTCTTGGGAATTTCAGTGCTATAAAAGGCTCAACTCAAATGGAAAAGCCACATTTGGTGACCTAATTGTCCTAGCTGGATCCGCAGTTAGCCAAGTGAACTCAACCTTTGAAGAGATCCATCTTGAACACAGAGAATCTGTATTCACTAACTGAATCTCAGTCAGTCTGCTCTAAGCCTTGTCTCCTCAGCCTCTACCTCTGCTCTTGGTTTTTCAAACAGCATCCAGCCCCACTAGTCTGTCAGGTGACTGAATCCCCAGATAACCACAATGCAAAAGTATAAGCATGAGCTTCCTAGAGGAGATGTTCAATCTTTCAAACTGTGACAAACAACACTAAATTGTTGTTCAGGAACAGTGCATTCTGTAGCAGTTTACTTTTCAATAGATGCTTGTGAAATTTGCTAAGAAATTTCTGAAAAGCTGTAATTTTTTTATTAAAAATACACCTTAGTAGATAGACACACACATATACCTCTGTATTATCCACATCAAAAATTGCATGTGTGTGTGAGAGAGAGAAGGAGGGGGCAGAGAGAGCAACAGAGAGAGAAAGAGAAAAGAAAAGCCTAAACTTAAAATGAGAACACATTGATTTAAATCTCAATCGGAATAAACGAAATAAATTATCTAGGTACTTCAGGTGTTTGTGTTGTCTTCATTTAGGGAAGTAAAGACACCCTCATCAGTCATTTCTTACACACACACACACACACACACACACACACACACACACACACGTTAGAAAGTAGATAGTGGATTTACAGAGATGACAGCATTGAAGAGTTCTTACTGTACCTACAGAGGATCTAGATTTGGTTCCTAGTAACCCCAATAGGCAATAAGTGCATTATCACCTCTGATTTCAGCCTTAATGCATTTATAACCTCTGACTTCAGTGACACTTGCCTATAACCACATACACACACGTATGTATATGTATAATATACATGTATTATTATACGTGTGTGTATGTATAATAAGTATGTATACATATGAACATATACATATATAATAAGTATATATACATATATATAATAATAAAAGCAAAACTATGCCTTTGCTATGAAACAGTCCCTTTGCACACTGTGAAGATTTATTGCTATGGACTGGTTTGATAAAGAAGCTGACTGGTCAATAGCTGAACAAGATAAGGGTAAGAAGGAGAACCAGACTAAGGACACTGGGAAATGAAGGGCAGAGCCGGAGGAGTTTCCAGGAGACACAGAGGGAGCAAGACATGCTGACGCACAGGTACAACCACAAACCATGTGGCAATACATATAAACTTATAGACATAGGTAAATTTAAGTTATAAGAGCTAGTTAGGAATAAACCTGAGCTATTGACTGAGCATTTATAATTAATATTAAGACTTGTGTTGGTTATTTGGGAACTGGTATGTGGGAAAGAAAAGTCCACCTACAAATGGTGTTCCAACATGTGGCCAAAATTTCCACATAAGACCTAACAAAGCTTTAAAACAGAGTCAAACATAGTTTCTTGATAACCTTTTCTCAGTTAGGCTGTTTGCTAGAGACAAGCAGAGTCATGGCTCCTTTAAGAGATACTAGCAACAAACACAGGTGTGGCTCTTTTAAGAGGCCCTACTACTGAATACTTAAATGGGGCTTATGAGCAGCAGGTGGTATACTATGGTGTCAGCATGAACCCAAAACTCCCAGAGTCTGGGGTTTTAAATATGGCTCTCACTAGTACCTTCACCATAAAGCTAGGCTCTTAGGAAACAAAGCAGGTAGAGCCAGCTACCAAGGAAGAGGACATGCCAATTTGCAGTTTAAAGACTTATGCCATCAGGAAAAGATTACAGATACACAAAAGAGTCAGATTCAGATGGGCAAAAAAGCCTCTAGATGGGTTACAGTGTGTTTAAAAATGTACAAAGCTTGGGAGAGAAAGGAGAAAGGGTAGAAACAGTCACAAATTAAAAAATAGTTTAAAGTAATAAACTAAAGTTCTTAAAGGGAGAATAAAGTAATATGAAAGTATTAGGTCACATAAAGATTTAAAATATACAGAGAGTCTGGATCCTGTATTTTGTGTGTGTGTGTGTCTTTGAATTTTTTGGCTGCTAAGACACACTGGATGATGAAAGCTGCTGGATTAAACCAACCTATATATGTTACAAATATTTTGACTTCAAAATCTAAGTCAAAAGGTATGTTGCTTTGGTGGAGAGGTTATGCTTTTATTTCAATTCATTCCAGATTAAAGATAATCAGGTTTGATTGGTGAAGACCCCTGAAATACTGACTATAGACAAAGAAATAAACCTAGAAGAACTACAAGATATGTGATGTATATTTTGCCTGCTCAAACATAAACAAAAAAGTCATCTTTGCCTGAATTGCATGCAATTCAATCTATACTTGTATGAATGCAGATATGTATGATACCTTTAAAGTTTATGTGTTCTCAAAACAAGTAATAAAAATAGATGGCTCAGATGATCCAGCATCTCAGAATGCCTCTGTTACTGTGTCCTGAGACTTCTTCATCCAAAACATCTTCAATGCTGTTGGCTGAGATGATCCAGCCTCACAGACTACTCCAGCCAAGACTTAACCATTATCCTGAACTATTTCAAGGTCCAAAGATACCAGTATCCCTAGACAACAGGAAATAGTCTAGAGAACAGTGTGCATGTTTCTATAAAATCTGGGTTATTGATGTTTATTATCATTTAAGGGGGGATTGGTTACAAGTTGTTATTGGTCTTAGTAAAAAAAAAAAAAAACTAAAGAAGATGGATAAATTCAAAGATCTCTATCTAAAGGGAAAAGGGGGAATATGATATAAAAATAATGAGGTTAAAGGGTAGATTATTGAATCTACTTTAATCCAAAACAACCATTAATCTCAAAATATTTTATATTAGTATGGCTTTTGGTTTCTTGAGATAAATTTAAAGTTAATTTCAGTACAAGTTAATTTCTTATACTGAATGTCTGTTTCTACTATTATTTAGGGTATTGTGCTTATGCAGCTCATTTTAAAATGTAATATATAATTTAAAAATACATATTGATAGTTACCTGTAATACTCAAACTTATAGTCATGTTAGGTATATTTTCAAGGCCATAAACAAATATATTTAGATAGATGATCTTTAAACACTTCAAAGACCTACAGAATATGACATTTAATATGTTTAATAACCTAAGGCTTTTTATAACTGTGAAACACACATGCTCCTGGAAATACCAATTTATTTCAAAAGAAGCATTGAAGACTCTGTATGGCAAAAGCTAGCCATTTTGACAAAGAAACTGCCCTTTCCTCAACTGTTGACAGTAGTTGTCCAACTCGATCAGCAGGACACAAAAGAAAGTGATTGCCAAACTTGGCCAAGACAAGATAGTACAGTCTTCCAAAATTCCCTGCTTTTCAGAAATGTTTGCCAGATAGACAACAGGCCTGTAGGCCAAAGTTGGATCCCCAGGGTCACAGAAGAATCTAGTGTGACTGTCTAGGCAGCAAGATGCTCCTGCATTAGATAACATTTCACTGTTCTGGGGCCTTTGATGGAATTAAAGACTAAATAATTAGACAAAGATTTTCTTCCTTATGATAAAAATGTAAATTAGATGTGAAACTTTAGATTCACCAAGATAGATAATAGAATATTTTCTCTAACTTTGCCAAATACAAATGGACTGAATATTGTAACTGTCATTCTTACTTGATAATTGTTATACATATATATATACATGTACATATGTATATATATATAATGTTAAAGTTAAAACCTTTCTTTTTAATTAGATAAAAAGAAGGAAATGCTATGAAATAATCACTTTGTATACTGTGAAAGTTTGCCACTATGATTGGTTTAATAAAGAAGCTGATTGACCACTAGCTGGATAGCTGGACAGGATAAGGTTAAGACTAAGGACACTGGGAAGAAGAAGAAGAAGAAGAAGAAGAAGAAGAAGAAGAAGAAGAAGAAGAAGAAGAAGAAGAAGAAGAAGAAGAAGAAGAGCAGAGTCAGGAGAGTTGCCAAGGGATGCAGAAGGAGCAAGACATGCTGGAGTACAGGTAAAACAGAGACCTACATGGCAATACATATTTATTTAAGCTGTAAGTGCTAGTTCATAATAAGCCTAAGCTATTGGCTGAGCATGTAGAATTAATATTATGACTCTGTATTAGTTATTTGGTAACTGACAGGTGGGAAAGAGAAGCCAGCCTACAAATCTTTTTGAAAGATAGTAAATAACGTATAATATCAGGTGACATTTACAGCTGAATTAACATGAGTAAAAATTACTATTATTTATCTGTATTGTAGAGCTCAAAAAATTGAAGAAAAATTAGTATTAGTGACTAATACTCTTGTTGTTGAAATGAAATCTCACTGTGTAGTACAGACTGGTCTTGAACTGACAGTCTTTCTGCTTTGGCCTCATAAGCACTGAGATTGGACTTCTACACATAGTCCCTGACAGACACTTTCTAGCATCTTCTTCACCATCATTCATTTCATAAGCTGATGTTCTTGAATTTGGCACTTTTAAGAAATGAGTGCCACTGGTGTTATATTTAGGAAGTGGTCGCCTGTGCCAATCCACAGAAGTGTATTTCCCACTTTCTTTTCTATGAAGTTCAAAGTGGCTGGGTTTGTGTTGAGGTCTTTGATCCACTTGGATTTGAGTTTTGTGCAGGGTGACAGGCTTGGATCTATTTGCATTTTTCTACACACTACCATCCAGCTATGCCAACACCATTTGTTAAAGATACTATCTTTTTTCTATTGAATATTTTGGGCCTCTTTGTCGAAGATCAGGTGTTCATTGGTTTTTAGGTTAATGTCTAGATCCTCAGTTCTATTCTATTGATTCACAAGTCTGTTTTTATGCCAGTACCAGGCTGTTTTTATTACTGTAATTTAACTTGAAGTCAGGGATGGTGATGTCTCCTGAGGTTCTTTAGTTGAGCAAAATTGTTTTGGCAATCCTGGCTTTCCTGTTATTCCAAATGAAACTGAGTATTGTTCTTTCAAGGTCCAAAAAATATTGTGTTGGGATTTTGATGGGCAGTGCATTGAATCTGTAGATTGCCTTTGGTAGAATTGCCATTTTTACTATGTTGATCCTACCAATCCAGGAACATGGGAGAGCTTTCCATTTTCTGATATTCTCTTCAATTTCTTTATTCAATGGCATTAGCTCAACTATGTTCATAGCAGCATTATTCGTAATAGCAAGAACCTGGAAACAACCTAGATGCTCCTCAACTGAAGAATGGATTAACAAACTGTGGTACATCTACACAATGGAGTACTACTCAGCAATAAGAAAAAAATAATGTCGTAAAATTTGCAGGAAAATGGATGGATTTGGAGAATATCCTCCTGAGCGAGGTATCACAAACCCAGAAAGATAAGCAGGGAATGTGCTCACTCATCAGTGAACTCTAAACAAAAGAAGAAGAAGAAGAAGAAGAAGAAGAAGGAGAAGGAGAAGGAGAAGGAGAAGGAGAAGGAGAAGGAGAAGGAGAAGGAGAAGGAGAAGAAGAAGAAGAAGAAGAAGAAGAAGAAGAAGAAGAAGAAGAAGAAGAAGAAGAAGAAAAGAAATAAAAGCAAAGCATGCCCAAACTGCAAACCACAACCACTGAACAGCTTGGGATGGAAACCCCTTGGACTGACACCTTGGATCCCACTCCCCCTAGGGGAACACCTGACTTAGTCTTGATGTTGTGGGGAGAAAACTGGATTTGCCAGGAGTGAAGGCTGAACTAAGCAATATTGGGACCTTGGGACCTTGGGACCTTGGGACCTCCTGCCCACGGTGGGGGGATGGGGAGATGTGGAGAAAAGAGAATGACCTGATGTGATGGGAGGGGGAAGGGACCTTGAATAAGGATATACAAGGACAGAAAATGTGACTACTTTGTTCATAATAATAAAAAAAAAGGAAAAAAAAAGCAATGAGTGGTGCTGGTGTCTTCCCTCACTGAAGACAACCAAAATACTTGAATAATTTATTCAGTATTTCCTAGTTGAGATTTAAATCAATGTGTTCTCATTTTTAAGTTTAGGCTTTTTTCCAGGAACCTCAGCGCAAGTGTAATAAGCCAGCACCAAATCTGGAAGCAGCACTCCAGGTTTCTGAGTTCTGAGGCCACAACTACTCTGAGGAATGAATCCTGTCTTGCTTTTGGGAAACACAAATTGAGAGAGATTGATATTTTCATAAATGATCACAGAACAAAAGATTCAGATTAAATTTCACTCTGAATAGCATAGTGTTGGTGTTTTTCAACAAAATTAAAATTTAAATTTTGTTCTAATGAAAACAATGCGAAATATGAGGCCAAAGAGGAAAGTGTCTTGGTTGAGATCTCAGGATAGAATGACAGTAGAGAAGTTTCTAGAATCCTCATCTCCTGTTTCTGATTGCAGATGCCTTCCACCTCTCTCCATGTCCAAGACAAAGGACTCCTACTTGGATGATACAAATGAGTTTTGCAAAGAACCTTAGCTGAAACCCTCATATGTGTTAAATCAGCAGTTTCTTAACTGTAGAGATGAAGAAACATTTCTAGATAATGGCATCTGGCCTAGTTTGACCTCGGCTCCCTGGGAAAACCTCTTTTCTGGGTAGCCTCAATGCTTGACAACCTACTTGTTATTTATTTTTCATAGTGGACCACCCCTTCCCAGGACAGATGATCTACTATCCTGCCATCCACCAGATTTTTTTTTTCTCGATAGGCATGTTTTCTGTTTAGCATAGCTCAATATGACAGCCACCAGTCACAAGTTTTTACTGGGTGCTTGTGATATGTCCAGTGTGACTGAGAAAATGGCTTTTAAAGTGTGCTTAATTGTAGTTAATTTAAATCGCCTATATGATTAGTGGATACCATATTGGACAGCCCAGTCTAGGTCACAAAAGGAACTTATCTAATTATGTAAACAAGGGAGAAAATGAGGAACCACAAGTTTCCTTTCCTTCTCTGTTGCTTTGGGTCAGGATGCTGAAGAAAGCATATACCATTGGCTTTGAATCTCAAGATCATGTTCAAGGATTTTTTTTTTTAATGTTCTCTTAAAGTAAAGATTAAGCCAATTAACTAGACAAAAACAAAACAACATATGCCACGTTGGATCTGGTTTCATTTCCAGACTGGTTTGTTGTTCCTCTTTGTCTCATTCTAAATCCACAGAGGGAAAGAGATGAGATACGAGTAGGAATATCATGTTAAATCACAAATCCCAGCTGTAGAAACTCCCAGTGGTTAAGGCATAGGGAAGCCTGGAGAACCTCAGCTTTTAAATGTTGTAGCTTCTAGCCAGGTCTAGCACATGCTTAGGTTCAATCTTCAATCTCCAACTGAACAATAGAAAACTGGGAATAATAGGTTTCTCAGAAGTGCTTCACATCCTAGCTTTCAGATGCCTCACCCCCACCCCCAGCCATTTTCTTCAAGGATACTCTATTGCTTTCCTGCTCCAGTGGTTCTACCTGTTTGGCAGCTTTCTAGAAACAAAACCAAGTGCCTTTCCCTGGTCTAAGTTTGACTCTGGAGCAAGCGGAGACCCACTGCTGGTCTGATGTCATAGACCTGTGCTCCCCCACCCTCGTAACTCTGAACCCTGATTTTGATCTCAGAGACTCGGGGTTCTGTCTGACATTCTTGTCAAAATCAGAGTCTCCCTGGGAATCTTTAGATGCTTCTCAGAGAAAAAGTTCTCCTTGCCTGACTCCATTTTATGGGTGTCTCCCCTTTTTCTTAAATCTTGTTTCCATATGCCTGTGACCTGCTTATAGCTTCCAATAGCTAGCCCACTATCACCATGGCAGCAGTGATGCAGATGCAGCGTTGATGCTATCTCCCCTGCTTTAATTGGAGCAGCAAAAATCCGGTCATAGGTTACATTATGCTACAATGAGTTTTCTAAAGCTTATTTATAACTTGGTGTCATGAGATATTTGCATTTTCTCTAGAAAAAGAATTGAATATCATTATTAAATCATATAGAAGCATCATCCTATGGAAAATATATTTGTATTTGATTGAAAACATTGATATTTTCATCTCAGTATGGGGCCAGACTATTTGGATCTTTGTAAAAACTAGCTTTTTGTGCCAAGGAGTTTAAGGCCTTTCTAATACCTCGAGTTTATCTTTCTACACAGCCATCTATCACATGGAGTTGCTCCCAACCACACCCATGTTCTTGTCTTTCTGATTCCTTTGGGTTAGGTTTCTTAGTCTCTACCAACAGTTTCTGGACTCTGGTCCTTGAAGCAGAAACAGAAACTGGAGGATGGTGGTGGTCTATTTTTAGGAGATTTCTGTATTTTACTATCTTTACAAATATAAGATTAGAAAATATTTTTTAATCTTTTTATTAATCTTTTTATAAAATTAAAAGAAACTTATATGGTTGACTAAGAATGAGTGTTATTATTGGGTGGTTGTAGGATTGTGCATTTGAGGGGGTTATTTTTTGTTGTTGTTGTTCTTTCTCTTTTTAACACTAAGTTTTGAGTTGAAACATCTTCAGGTTTTTGGAGAGCAACCTTATAAAGTGCTCTTCTAGGGAAGAGGTCCTGAGCAGATGAACCACTGCATTTGTGTGTATGTTCATTGTCTACTGATTTCTTTCCCCACCAGCCTTGGCTCTGAGTGTTGTACAAGTAGCATCCTTACTTTGGTAATTTATAGTTAAATTAGTTTTATTTGAATGATTCATATTTAGGAAAACAAGAAAAATACCCTTAAAATTTTGTCTCAACTTCTCTTGCAAATAAAAACAGTAAGTTAAATTTATTGTTTTATAGATTTAAAAAACAAACTTTAATAACTAAATCATAAAAATATCAGAACTCCTTTCCTCAAAATATATTTCTGTAGAAACTCGATTTATTTTTAAGACATATTGTATTCTTTGTGGGGTAATTCTGGTAATTCAATACATGTATGGAATATCCAATATTGAGGTAGAGATAAGATTTTCCATTTCTTCAAACATGAATCATTTTTATATGCCATAAATTTTTAAATTTCATAGACATTTTAAATTTATATCAGAAGTTATTTTAACCAATAGTTGCTATGTTGTGGTATAGAAGAACAAAAAGTCTTTTCTATGATTTTATTCTGTTAAATTCCCAAATATACCCCAAATTGGGTTGGATGCTTATTCAACTCTCCAAACTTATTTTTCCTTCTTTAAATAGAATAAATCTGAAATTCAGGACCATACATCTCAGCTCTATGGGCTTATTAATGCTGTAGTTACTTAATGAATATTGAGCATTGTTAAAATGTTTTTTAATGTGTCATACTGGGCCCTCAGTCAGACCCCTGAAATAAATACTTGCCTGATCTTATTATACAGTTTTTAAAGTCTTAAGAAAATAAACAAAAATAAAGGACACCATACTGCCATTTTTTTCTGCCCAGTGCCTCCCATGATAACAGCTGGAAATAAGATCCAATATTGAAGCTCATATGAGACGAGTAGAAATATTCTTTATTTGTTTCCATATCTTGTGTTACAATCATGATTTTAATAACTTTCTGTCTGACTCACCAGGAAGAGCTTGACATATTTTCAATCCAAGTTTCTGAAAATGTATTTTATTTCCCCTCTCTAGGCTTTAATTTTCTTCCTGTCTTCGTCAGTATGGAATGCTTGTCACTAATCTTATTAGCTCTCATAGACAAAAGGTAGGAAAAATTTTTACTTCTGATACAGTGTGTGGAAGCTATGATATGTCCCAGTAAATAATTCATCAGATTTCTTTTAGGATGTGATATATTTTCTGTGACTCTTTGCATATCAAATTCCTCTTCTTTGAAGCAGTTTCACAGATGCTACAGTGATTTAACTACGGTATTTTTCTTTGATTAAAGTCACATGTCATTGCTTTTTTTCTTCTATTACATAGGGCTGTAAAACTATAAGAACTGCCCTCCATGGGGGCATGAAGCTCCATCCATCTTCTTGGTGTATCCTACATAGTTAGAACTGGATGGCACAATAATAGCCTTGGTAAATACACAGTAAATTAACAAATAAATAACACTGTAGAATTTGAGACTGTTAGAGAGTGGACAGACTTTAAAAGTCCTAGCAGTCAGCCCTCACAGAATAAGTAGGGAAATTGTGAAGACAGACTTCCAGGTCATAGTCAAGCCCGGAGATGGGAGAACTATCTAGAAAAATCTTACCTGGGACTACTGCTATTTACATCCTCCTGCCAATCCCAAGTCCATTCTGAGGAGTGTGAAACTCAGATGTAGCATTCATGTCCCACTCCAAGGTATGAAATCAACAGGCAAACTTCCCCCATCAACTAAGTTAGTGTCTGCAAAGAATCTCTTCTACCATTCAGCCTTATCACATTCATTACTCAGCTGCTTCATTTGGAAAGATAGAAAGGTCTTGCCCCTGGCCACTGGTCACTTTGCTTGCCCTGGGACAACCTGGGAAACTGCCGTATCTAAATGTCTAGCACTTGAACTCAGTTAAGCTCATGTCAGTCTTGATGATTGTTAAATATTGCTTTTTCTTCTGTCCTGATGTTAATATATATATATATATATATATATATATATAAACAAAAAACAAAAAAATAGGAGCCATAAACTCTTATTCAGTGCTTATTTCTGAAGAACCCAAACTTTAGCAATTCCCTTTGTTAACATTTTCTCTTTCTAAACACAAATAAAACATTGGAATTTCTTTACTCTGACTCTCTGGCCTGTTGTCTCATCAAAACCTTCGGTCACCAGTATCATCAGTGTCCTTACACAGACACCAAGGGTCTCACTGCCCGATATATTTTACATTGCAATTCAGACTTATCTCCTTTACCCACTAATTCTAAAAGCTAATATTTCAGCTGTGTTGCTTTTTCTTTGGAGTCTATACCTACCCTAGGTAAAGAGAACACTGTTTAATTAGTCCTGATAATCAACTTGATACATCTAGGGAGAGGTGTACCTATTAGATTTTCCCATGGGATTATGGTGCATGACTTCCTTGCTGATTGAAGTGTGTGTGTTGGGGGGGGACTCATACAACTGTGGGTGGTAACATCACTGGGCTTCTGAGCTCGGGCCATATAAGAAAAGCAACAGAGCTAGCCAGAGAAAGCAGACAGTAAGCAGCATTCTTCTGTGGTTTCTGCCTCCAGATTCCTGCTTTGAGCTCCTGCCCTGTCTTCCCTTAACAATGGACTCAACCTATAAGGGGAAAGAACAAACAACCTTTCTTACTTGGTCACCAGGTTTATCATGCCCACGGAATAGCAAACTAATATAGCGAAACTGGGTACAGTCGAGCATGCCTGTAATCGCCGCACTTTGGAGGTAGGGCCAGGATGATCTGAAATTCAAGACCATCCTTGACTTCATAGTCAGTTTGAGGCCAGTCTACGCTAATTTATCTATCTATCTATCTATCTATCTATCTATCTATCTATCAATAAAACTTTTATGTTAGAAATATGCATACTAAGTGTACCCATTCTTACATTGTATGAATCACATTTTCTTTGTAATAGTTATGTTCAAATGTTGCAAAAATCATACTTGGTCTTGTAATAAAAACCCAGAGCCAGATACTGGGGTAAATGCTTCAGATCAGAGAAGCAGAGGAACAAGCCACTAGAGAAACTTCTCACCACTACTCAGTCCTCATGCTAAAAGGGGTAGATCTTATCTTCAGGAATCCTCAGACTGAAGCCTCCAGTCCTCAACCAAAAGGGTAGGGAAGTACAGGGCCAAACTCTTGACTCCTCCTGACACCATAGTCTTTTCTCTGCCCAATCATATCACTTCCTCTCTCAACCTTATCAGGGCTAGGATTAAAGGTATGCACCAAACTACTTGGTTCTGTTTCTCCTCCAGACTGGATTAATTTTGGGTATTCTAGGGTTGCCTTGAACTCACAGAGATCCAAATGAATCTCTGCCTTCTAGGATTAAAGTACTAACACTGCTGGACCTCTGTGGCTAACTCTGGCTGGCTCTGTCCTCTGATCTTCCAGCAATCTTCATTTCTTAGATTACAAACAATATACCACCACACACAACTGCACTGTGTTTGATGAAGAGCTGGGTATCAAATGCAGGATATCTTGTATGCTAAGCAAGCATTTTACCAACTAACTTACTCCACTAGCTATAAAATTGTTCTTGAAAATTCTTAGTTATGTATTGAAGTGACATAATCTGATATACTAGCCTGACTCCATTTTAAGATTAAAACCTATCATGTCAAAATAAGTGTATTCCAGAAAACTTGGATTTAAACAGGTCTTGACCCATTTTGTAGAATTTTACATGTTCCACACCCTATACCCTAATCTCCATCTCAATAAGATGTTCTACCAAATAATTCTGAAATGTTCATCCAAGTTCTTACATAGCCAAAATTCTACTGGAAACTTTAAAACTCCCCTATTTTTACAGGGATTTGGGGTGGGGGCGATATAAACCCCACCTTTTCCTGTGTTTGATGCTGTTTTCTCAAACCTAGCTTTAGGGAGATATCCCTGTCTGGCAGAAAATAAAACTTGTTTAATTTGACCAATAAATTTGGATAATGGTTTTTACTTCATTTGGTGGGATGAACACACGTTGTAGCTTTGTCTAGTCTACTTTTTTTTTCATAACTGATAACTGATAGCTTCTTCGCCTCTAAGAAAACAGAAAACACTTCCTTTTTTTGAGAGTAGAGTAGAACAGAATGGTGTAAGAGTAATCACAAAGAAATGATGCCTATAGAATATTTCAGTTTAATTAAAAAGTAAACACTTTATAACAGTAATATAATGTTTTTTATTTACTCATAAGTGTATACTTTCATATATTTATATTCCAAATTATAATTTTTATTTAGGTTGGCAGATATCATTTTACTAAAAGGATATAGGTGAAAATGTACAAAAAATGAGTCATGAAAAATAATTTGATTACTTCATGATGTGTTTTTATTCTGGATATCAATATTAATTGATGATCCCTCTTTTAAAAATCATTCCTCCTTCTAAAAATTACTGTTCTGATAATTCATACATCTCTATAAATTCCTTTTTTAAAATGATACTTGCTTGCAAGTATTTACGATATATGACTATAATTAGTTATAGTAACAGATGACTAGTATTCCACTAATGCTATGTGATCCAGATTTCAATAAAGCATGTGACATGGAGATTTCATGGGGCATAAAAAGCAAAACAAAGATATGCAAGACTATGTCCTGGGGAGAGAAGATCAGGTTTAAATAGTCATTTACCTAGTAAACACCTAATTCTCCCCTCATTCTTAATTATATCTAAAGACTATATTGAATTCATTTTCTGTTGGACATCTACTACTAGACATGAAGCTTACCATTAAGAGTTATTTGTTTCCCCAGTGAGACTCCCTTTGAGAAAACTAAATTTTTGCTTGCAAATGATTATCTGAGTTAGGACTGGGGGCATATATCCACTTCCCTTTTCAGAATTGGACCTGCGAATGGTGCAGACCCATGCAAGCCCTGTGTATGCTGCCTTATTCTCTGTGAGTTCACATGTGTACCAATCATGTTGATTAAGAGGGCCTTGTTTTCTTGGTGTCCTCCATCTCTTTTATCTTTTATACTATTTTCACCCCCTCCTCCATAACCTTGATGGGGGCTTTGATAGAGGCATACTCCAAGGGCTCTAACTTTCTGAATATTATCTGGTTGTGTGTCTCTGTATTGATCCCATCTGCTGCAGGAAGAAGATTCTTTGATGATGACTGAACATGCAAAGAACTATAACACAATGTCATTAGGAGTCATTTTATTGCTACTTATTTATAACAAAGGTATTTGATTTTACTCTAGGTATCTGGGCTATTTAGTCTCAGGTTATTGTCATGTTAGGTATGGGTTCTATCTCATGGAGTGGGCCTTAAATCAAATCAGAAAGTTTTTGATTATTCTGTAAGCTTTATTCTTCCATTGCACTAGGGTATGTTTCAGGAAAGACATCATTATATATCACAAGTTTTGTGGCTGGCTTGGTATTTGCATTTCTTCTTTGGTAGTCTGCAGAGCCTATACCAAAGACATGGAGGCTCTATGTAGTCACTAGCTCAACTTCTCCATGTTCAATGAATTGTGTAGGAGTTACTGTCAATAACAGGGCCTTGCTCTTAGTTTGCAGAGACCATCCTATAGTATTAGCAACAGTTGGGGTTGTTTGGGGGCTCCCATTTGGGCACCTTAGGCTAACAATAGAATGTAGCCCACTCCCAGTACTTGAGGCTTTGTTTGTTGACAGATATTCAGCTGAGGCTCTATCTCCCCATTATTTGATGATTTTATTTAGATAGCCTTCATATATGTATATATTTTAAGAGGTTTCTGCTGTATTAGGTTTTCATATTATTATCACTCAAATGGCCCTAAATTTTAGTTTTCTCTCCCTGTATTTCTTCCCTTTTCCCCCACTCCCCTCCCAAGTTAATCCACCTATTATACCCCACCATCCATCCATTGGTAACTATCTGTTCTATTTTCTTTTCCTAGGGAAATATATCTGTATCTCCCTAATCCCTTACTCCATACTTAACCTCTGTGGTTCTACAGAATGTAGCTTTGTTGCCATTAATATAATAACTAACATTTACATGTAAGCAAATACACATCATATTTGTCTTTTGGAATTTGGGTTCATTCAGGATGATTTTTTTTCTAGTTCCATTAATTTGTTGTGAATGTCATGATTTTTAACTTTTTAAAGACTGAGTAATACTTCATCATGTAAATGTACCACTTTCCTTTATCCATTTGTCTGCTCAGGGACATCTAAACTCTTTCCAATTTCTGGCTATTATGAATAGAGCAGCAAAGAACATGGTTGAGTGTTTCTGGTAGAATAACACTATTGGTATATACTCAAAAGTAGTATAGCTGGATTTTAGGTAGGTTAAGTCCCATCATCCTGAGGAACCACCACACTGATTTCCATACTGCCTGTATGAGTTTGCATTCCCACCAGCAATAGACAAATGGTTCCCTTACTCTAAATTCTCACTAGCATGAGTTGTTGCTTGTTGTATTGATCTTAGGCATTCTGACAAGTGTAAGATAAAACATCAAAGTAGTTTTGATTTGCATTTCTCTGATGACAAGGATAAAGTGTTTTCTGTCATTTGAGTTTCTGCTCTTTAGATTTCTCTGTGTAGACCTGTACTTCATTTTTAAATTGGATTATTTTTGATATCTAGTTTTTCAAATTATTTTTATATTTTGGATATTTTCTCTCTATCAGATCTGTAGTTGATAAAAATATTTTCCTATTCTGTAGGCTGCTACTTCATCTGAAGATGTTGTCCTTTGCCATGCAAAAGTTTTTCAATTTCAGGAGGTCCCATTTATTGACTATTGATCTTAGTTCCTATGCTAATGGTGTTCTGTTCAGAAAGTCTATTTCTGTGTCAATGAGTTTAAAGCTATTCTCCACTTTCTCTTCTACCAGGTTCTGTGTATATGACTTTATGTTGAGGTTTCTGATCTATTTGGAGCTGAGTTTTATACATCGTGATAATCATAGCTCTATTTGAATTCTTCTATGTGCGCCATCCATTTTGACCAGCATCATTTTTTGAAGATAGTCTTTTTTTCTAGTGTGTATTTCTGGCTTCTTTATCAAAAAAAATAACTGTCTGCATCTTCAATTTGATTTTTTTGTTACTGTGTCTGTTTTCATGCCAATACTATGTGATATTACTATAACTGTAGTAAAATTTGGGTCAGAGATGGTGATGCCTCCTGCAGTTCTCTATTTATCCAGGATTCTTTTAGTTATCTTGGGTTTTTCTGTTTTCATATGAAGCTGAAAATTGTGTTTCAAGATCTGTGAAGAGATGTGTTGGAATATTGATGGGTATTGCAACTGTAAGAAGCTGTAGATTGCTTTTGGTAGGATACCCATTTTATTATATTAATTCTACTGGTCCAGGAGAATGGGAAACATGTCTGTCTTTTGACAGATTGTTTAAATGTCTTTCTTTAGCTGCTTAAAATTTTATCATGCAAGTCTTTCACTTGCTTGGTTAGAGTTACCCTCAGGTATTTTATATTATTTGACATATACTATATAATTATTATATTATTGTGAAAGGTGTTGTTTCCCTGATTTATTTTTTAGCCCATTTGGTATAAAAAAAAAAGCTACTAATTTTTTGTGAGTTAGCATTGTGTTTAGCTACTCTGCTGAAAGACTTGATCAGCTGCAGGAGTTTCCCAGTGGCATTTTTATGCTCACTTATATATTTTCATTTTTGAAATGAGAATTTTCTCATCACTATTTTTTCATCTTCAAATAAAGATACTTTGACTTCTTTTCCTATGTATATCTATTTGATGTCCTTCAGTTTTTTTATTGCTCTGGCTAAGGCTGCAAGCACTATATTGATTGTTATGGAAAGTGTGGACAGCCTTGCCTTATTCCTAATGTTAGTGGAACTGCTTTGAGTTTTTCTCCATTTAAGTTGATGTTGGCTATGGGTTTGCTGTAAACTGCCTTAATTAAGGTATATCCCTTGTATCCCAGCCTCCCAAAATTTTTATTATGAGGTATTTGATTTTTGTCAAAGGCCTTTTCTTCATCTAATGAGATATTCATATTTTTTTGTCTTTCAGATTTTTTATATGATGAATTACATTTGTTGATTCATATATGCATGTATGGGATAAAGCCAACTTAATTATGGTGGGCAATCTTTATGGTGTTTTTTAAAAAGTTAGTTTACAAGTATTTTATTGAAAGTTTTTGCACCTATGTTCATAGTAGAAATTTGTAATTATTTTTCTTTGTTGAGTCTTTATGTAGTTTGAATATCAGGGTAATAGTGGTCTCATAAAATGAACTGGGCAATATTCTTTTTATTTGTATTTTGCAGAATAATTTGAGGCATGTTGGCATTCGCTCTACAGAGAGTTTGATAGAATTCTACACCAAAACCATCTAGCCCAGGCTCTTTTTAGTTGATAGAATTTTAATTACTGCTTCTATTTCACTTGAGGCTCAGGACTGCTTAAATTTCTTACCTGGTCTTTATCTGCTTTTTATTTGGCTTGGCTTGTGTGTTTGTACATGGGTCTGCTCCTTTCTTTCTACTTGGATCAAGGGCAGGAGTTAGTCCCTTTGTAATCACAGGAAAAGTCCTTTGTGCTGAGAGAAGGGACTGGGGACACTGCTCAGTGTCTGAGTAGTTGCCTAGAGTGTATGAGGCTCTGGACTCAATCCCCAGCCCTCTAGAAAGTGAGGTGATAGAGGGAGAAATAGGGAGGGGGTGTGAAGGAGAGGTAATCCTTTCTTATGCCGTGGAACTATTTTAAAAATCCTGGTATCTTTTCACAGGCTTCTAGTTCTATTGGAAGGAATTGCAAAAACAAAACCAGTTGTGAAAGCTTTTTTCATTATTTTAAAATAACTCCTTCCCTTGTTTCGGTAACCCGATGCTAAATGTGATTTCTTAGTGGTGAGAGTATATCCTTTGCAAAAATAAGCTAGACAGGTCCATTTTTCCTCTAACATAAACCACGGACAGAAAAACTAAATCAATCTTCTTGGCTGTCAGAGAAAAGTAAAATACAGAAGGAAATCTTAAAGAAGATGGTGAAGGATAGACGCTAGGGTGCGAGACATTTAAGAGTGGTCTGCTTTATTCTCAGCTGTTTCTTTGGTGTACTGCACAGAGTGAGGCACACTGAGCTAACTCTTAGTCACTGGTCTAGTGTCAGTACTGAAAACTCACATCCCCAGAAATGGAAATGATGGACTTACTGAAAAAATTCATCTATTCTGTGGATGGATGAACAAAGCTGCAAGGATCTGTACGGCTCTGCCACAGGAACCTCATTAATTAATTTACTAGATGTATATATTAATGGAATAAAGACCAATTTATAGAAAGCAAAAAAATTAGAAGGGAAAGCTGACTTTGATATCCCAATCCCATCATACTTTTAGGATTAGGGCTAGAGTTGTTTTGTAGCAAATCTATTTTTTAAAAAAATAGAGTCAGTGCTGATAATTGGAACTCTTCATACAATAGTCTCCACAAAAGCTAAGACACTTTCAGCCTTTTACAGATGGACATGAATAAAGTCTGTCTTAATTAGGGTTTCTATTGCCTTAAAGAGACACCATGACCACCACAACAAAAGGAAACATTTAATTGAGACTGACTTACCATTTCAGAGGTTTAGTTCATTATTATCATGGCAAAGAAGCATGACAGCTTGTAGGCAGGCATGATGCTGGAAAAGAAGCTGAGAAGTCCACATCTTGGTTTGCAGAAAGCAGAAAGTGAACTGTCTACCATACAAGCATAGCTTGCGCATTTATGAGACCTCTAAGTCCAACCCCACAGTGTCACACAGCCTCTAACAAGGCCACATCTACTCTAACCAGGCCACACCCCCTAATTGTGCCACTTCCTATTGCCCTAGCTTTCAAACTCATGAGTCCATTGGAGCCATACCTATTCAAACTACCACAAGGTCCATGCATGAGATGGAATGTTACTCAGGCCCATAGGTAGACTCTTACATTCCATTTAAGTACTATTTCTGTGAAGTCTGTCTAGAGTATAAGATATTATGGTCAGGATGTTTAGGCACAGAACCACAGCACTTGATGAGTAGCTGGAGAACTTGAGATTGCTCAAAAAAGAAAAGAAAAAGCTCAGTGAGATAGAAGAATGCTATTTGAATTCTTGGAGGAGCTTCTTTGGTTAAGAGGCTCCGTGTGTTATACGCCTGGTTTTCTATCACTACGCTACAGAAATTAATACATTTCTTAGGATCATACAGTGGATTAGTCTTAGGGGTCAGAGGTTAGCATGGTGTTACCAAACCAAAATCAAAATAAGACAGATCTGTGACCTAGAGGATGTTTCAGGAGAGAACCTTTCTTGATTTATTTCACACCTGGCTTCTAGAAGCTGCTCCCATTTTCAGCTCATGTCCTCATCATCAAAACCAACAACGCAACATTTCTCTGACCCTACATGCTCTTCATATCTGTTTGTCCTTGCCTCTTTGACTTTCCTTCTATATATTTAAAAGACTTTTGCAACTATGATGAACCCAATTAAGTAGTTCAGATTCACCTCACCTGCTAATTAGCAGTCGTGACTCTGGGGATGTGGAAATTGTAACCATATTAAAGAATCTGAAGACTCTTTGACCTGGGCTTGAGACACTGTGGTAGTGGTGAGATGGAGTGTTGTTACAGGTCAAAAGTCAAGCTTTTCTTGGGCTTTGTCTTTTTAATAATCAACTATTTTAAACCTCTGTTTTAAAATGCTTATGATACAACATCCAGACAGTATCACTAAGTTTAGTACCATCCCTGTCAATCCTAAAGCTGAGAACACCAGAACATGTGAAACCTGAAAGAAAAATTCTTCCTGCTTTCATGTAGCTCACCAAAGTAACACTTGGACTGCTGTGCTTGCTAAATATAAAGATTTATGACACCCTTTGTTCTCATAACAACTTTCCATGGTAGAGTTTGTCATTCAGAACAATGGGAACCTGTGTCTCAGCCACAGTCACTTTTATGGCTCAGGGCAAAACGATTTTTTATTTCCTTTAAAGTAGATCTGTCACTCTATGTCAAATAGATCTGAAGTTCATTTACAATCTTACTCCCTCCTTGCTATGTAACATATGTTCATGTGTCTTAAAAACTAGAAAGTTATAAATATTTTCCTACTTTTGTTTATTGCTAATCAACTTAAATATTTTGAGTGAACTATTTTAGTTTAAGTAGAAAATTGCCTATCTCTACAGGCCCTAGAGCATAAATTTGATTAACAAGGACGTTCTAGGATTGTGTTACCATTACTATAGCTATTCATCATAAGCAATTATTTGATTTTTAAGTTTTATTACCTGATCATTTCAAGAGCCTAGAAGCTACTCAGTATTGTTGCTACTCAATCAGACAGTTCAGACACCAAATCCTTATGTTACTGCCATGTCTCAAGAACAGCATATCAGTGTTACTCACTTATCTGATTGTACAATGAAATATTATACAAGCATTAGATAAAATTCTATGGAATTCTGGGAGATTTGAAAATTATTTCTATGGCAGCTAGAGGGATTGCTCATGGGTTAAGAGTTATTACTATTCTTTCAGAGGACATAAGTTTGGATTCCAGTACTCACATTGGACATCTGATAGAC
This sequence comes from Sigmodon hispidus, assembly GCA_004025045.1. Lineage (NCBI taxonomy): Eukaryota > Metazoa > Chordata > Mammalia > Rodentia > Cricetidae > Sigmodon > Sigmodon hispidus. The sequence continues at coordinate 58,418 of PVIH01007050.1, forward strand.
ACTTGAATTCTAGCTTCCTGAGATCTGATGCCTTCTTTTGGCCTTCATATAAATATGAACATATGTGTGCATACACACATAGATAAAATAAACTCTTAATTTTAAGCTTGATTGTAACATCAGAGTAAATTTGGTTATAATAATCTTTCAATAGCTTTTTATTTCTCTATTTACTTTATTGTGAATGCAATGTATGATACCTATGTAACTAAATTATCTTGTGCTGTTATTATACTTCATTTGAAAGAAAAGAGCACTCCAAAACAAGAGAAAAAAAGAACCAAATGCAGATGAAACCAAATGAATACTAGAAGTCAATGGTCACCTTCCTAATGTAAGTAATGAAATACTAAGAAGCCTCAGAGAAATACATTTTGGTGACTATTGCTATATAGCAAATTATGCAAGAATGTGGTACAGACAGACCCTGTTATCTGATGGGCTGACTTAGGGTATTTCAATTTTATTATACTATACACATGATTATGCATTCAGGAATAACTGAAGTTTAAGTTTTGAATTTTCATGTCTTCTGAGGACATGTGGCATAATACTCTCTCATGATACTGGGCAGCATCAGAGGCCTCAGCTTTCACTCCTTCCCATAATCACAAGGGTAAAGATGTTTCCTACAGTGTGCCATTTAGCTATGCCGTCATATCAATAGATTAGTTGACTTACTTTTTTTTTCTTACTATATTTTTAACTTACAATGTGTTTATATGAATAAAATCACCTTGTAAGATATGGCATATCTATTGCTCAACTGTGATTTTGTGTCTTAGCAAGTCAGGAAGGATGCAAGTGAGCAGTTTTCACTTTGGGTGTCACATGCAGGCTGGTATTGTAGTTACCTGAAATCTTTTCTATTTGGAGAGTCCAGGTGACACATGTGTCTGGCTGTTGATTCTGACTGCTGATTGCACCTGTGTCTGAGGTGTCCTATGTTTAGTCTCAAATGATTCTTGAATAGTGACCTTTTTTCCTTTGAAGCATGGATCCCATGGCTACGTGACATTTCCTGAACTAGCTTGAAAAAATTACCTACAGCTACTACCACTAAATCTATTTGGCACAAAGGGTTTCTAAGGAATCACTGGGTACAGCAAAGATGTAAAGAGAAGGGACAAGGAACCTATAAGAGTGACATATCAGGCTAATTCCAGGCATGATTTAAGATATCATGACTGCCAGTAAGTAGGTTGAACTTGAGCATTCTGTTTCCACCACATGCACTCTAAACCACGCACCACAGTTCTGTTTGTTGGCTTGCTTTTAGAAAAAGCAAAGGTATAACTCTACACATTCTTTATTCATTAGTAAGAAAAAGTAAACTAGAGATTTAAACTATATATCAAAGTTTTGGCTAAGAAGTTCTTACCAGATCTTTACCGGTGACCAGAATTGGTGACAGCATACCTACAAGAAGACCAGGTATGCATGACTTCCTAGCTCAGTCTCTGTTTATTCAGACTTCCTTCTCCATTTGGTACCATCTCCATTTTTGGGCTTGTCTTAGCTCCAAATGATCTGTGGTTCACCCTAAAGAACACAGTCCTTTTCCCGATCTTTCTTTTGAACACTTACTCTTCAATCATGCAAACTGTATGCTATACCTTACATTTTAATGAGAACTGAAAGGGAAAAGCTAAGGGTGAATTACTGAACGAATCAGGAGCAATCGTGGAGAGATTCTAGAGTCACGCGATGCTGGGCCACTTTCTTCTTGTAGTTTTCTTTTTATATAAAATAAAAAAAGTTTTGGACTTTGATATGTTTTGTGACCCAAATTTTATAATTGCACACTGGAAACTTTTGTGTAAATAAAAGAGCCATAATCCACAAGGTCTTCCAAAAGGGTTCTAAAGTTTCTCAGGCTCTCTCACACTGGCATGCTGACTTGTGCCAGAGACAAATGACTTAAATTCAAGTAGCCGCAAGGGTACTTTCCTCGTGACTCACTTTTGATAAAGCTCTTAGTTAGGTCAGCTAGGAAGCCTCTTCTATGCCTAATGAAGAGCTACTTTGTGGTCCTAATAGTTCCTGCTATTTAGAACATGGTAAAAGCATAATTTTCCCCATCAAATTGGATATCCATTTTTCTAATGTTCTTTCTATTTCAGATAAGAGGCCTCTTATCTTTCATTATTTTAATTTTGGAGACAAGGGAGTTAAGGTCTAATTCCATGTGTTTTTCATTTAATGAGAGTAAAAAGATCTCAGTAAATTTTCTTTCATTTTTAGAAATTAAATTTGAGTTACGTGGTCATTTCTAAAGAACACCCACCCCATAAATTTAGCTTTGTCCACAATATGTGTCATGTACATAGGACATGTGAAAAAAATATTAAGAGTTTGTAGAACAGGCTTTCTTATTGCTTTCCCCAGTATCCTGAGTATTATTCAGCCCTCTTCCCCTCTTTACCCTTCTCCATCCATCCTCTTAAATTATCTCCCATTGCCTTCTCCTTTCAGTTTTCATAACACCTGTGTCCTATCATGCTCTCTAGAACTATACTGTTTTATAAACTTTTAAAATAATATGTGTGTATATATAAGCGTACAGTTTAACTGGAATGACTCCATATGGGGGGTAATATACCTACCATAGATCATCAAAGAAAATGCCCAGTGTCAGATGTGAGATACCTTTCTTTTGAGATGTTAATTATCAGTCTGAGAGACTCCTAAAACAATACAGACTAATACTGGTGTTCTTGGTTGCAAGCCAGAATGTTAGAGTAAGATATTGTTGTAGATAGCACACACTTTAGTCACAGGACAGGTCACAAATGCTACTGACCTGGAAGCATATGCTAGTTTTCATAGTATTAGGAGGTGCTATGCAAGCTGCTGAGGCAGAAACATTATCAGCAAGTCTATCCCATTATAAGTCTTGTAAATTATAATGATTGGCCCAACTAGGTATGTTCAATGGTCAATAGTGGCACATATATCTTAGAAACTAATGTCAATAAACATCTGTCTTGTAATTAAGCCCTGTTGAGTGGGAGGGAAATCATGCTTGGTACTCTAAACCTCATCAAGAACAAATGACTACAGAGGTCACGGGCAACATAGGAAAACCGAATGCTCTCATTTTTCTGAATTGATAGAAAACCCAACTACCTTTAGAATCCTTATCCTTACAGCAATGAGTAATGTGGGTCTTTACCTCAAAGAAGCTCTCTTTTGCAGTGGGTGGAGGTCATCCCGTAGAACCATGACTAGTCAAAGTGCAGATAATAAGTAACTCTGCAGTGCTCAGCCAATGGGATTTCCCTATCATGGCCGCTCTTCCAGCCTCAGATATTTCCTAAATGAGAAGATACAAAGATTATACATTGAGAAAGACCAGAGAGTGTCTTTAAGACATGACAGAATTATTGCACACTTGAACTCACAGAGACTGTGAGTTTGCACAAGATCAAGCCAGTGCACATTCTGAACTGCAAGTGAGAAGGACTTGTCACATCTAATTGAACAGCTATTGGCATTGTTGGCTGTTGTGGAAGAGAGGGTTGGTTTTCTTCATCAGGTGTGCAGCTCTTGAGTGGTCACTGTGCTCTGATGGATGCCCCCATACTCATGCACCTACAGTCAGCACTAACTAGGTTCAGTGAGGAGAGAGAGAGAGAGAGAGAGAGAGAGAGAGAGAGAGAGAGAGGAATTTGGGAGGAGACATGGTGGGAATGGCATCCTCGGGATGGAGGGGATAAAAAGGGAAGACATTATTGAAACAATATATTGAATATATAAAATCACCAAAGGATAAATAAAAATTAAAGCATTTAATGATAAAAAAGAGAGCCATAATTATCACTAATTTAGCTCTTGTGAGAACAAGATGAGCGCCACATGACTCAAGTGTCTGTAAGGCACATAGCAAATAATGAGGCCAAGGTTTTCTTTCATACCTGTCTGACTCCAGTCCAAGGTTGCACAAACAGAATATCTTCTTAAAGTTCATACTGGAGATAAAATTACCAATTAGGGCTGCATTAAAGGTTGATTTGTGAACTGCTTATTCTACTTATTATATTTCAGAAACACTGGTAGCTTGGCCAGTGGTCAAAGCATTGAATTACTCTTTAATCAAAGGTAACAGAATACCTTCACCTTGATCTGGATTTTGATCATTAATTTTAAATATGTGCCCAACTGGCATTGGTGCTTTGAATGAGTGAAAACAGATGCCCTGTGTGTAGAGGGTATGAGAAGGACTGGAAACCTAAGCATGACAATAATTAACAGAGTCATGCCATCCTTAGATTCTTTTATGAAAAAAGCGATGTTCTTCCTGTACTCTGCAGAGAGGAAATTTACTTCATGGGCTTAATGTCATAGTCTTTTTAGAATGCAGTTTGTTTAGTTTTTCCATGTTAAGAACAGGGTTAGCACATTACCCAAGGTGCATTCCTAACTATACACCAAAGAAAAATGGAAATAGGGTCTACATTTACATGTAAATGTTCTTAGCAGTATTAATAGTAATAGTGAAAACAACTTCAAGTGATAAGTGAATAAAAAGATCCAGCATGTCCATAGCCTGAAATATCTTCAATAAACAAAAGGAACAAAATACTAATTTACTTAGGTTATTAAAATAAAGTGTCAGGAAGCAGATGGCTTAAGCAATTAAGATGTGTTTCTCATAGCTCTAAAGGCAGGAAATTTGAGTTTAAAGTGTCCCCTGCACTGATCTGTTCTAAAGCCTTCCTCCTTGGTCTGTAGACAGCCATCTCTTTCCTTTCTTTTCCACAGTCATTCTGAATGCATGTGTCCTGTTGTCTTTTTATAATGACACAGGCCCTACTGGACCAAGGCTTTCTCAAATAACGCTGATCTCCATACCCAGTCACATTTCAAGATATTGAGGACTAGAACATCAACATGTCAAGTTTTGCTGGGAACAATTCAATCCATAATAAGACACTACAACCTGAAAATGCCTCAGAATCATTGTTAGGTGAAAAAAAAATCAAACTAAAAAAATCTTTATCATATATATTCAATTGTACAAAATTCAAGAATATGCAAATGTGTAAAAGCAAAAACCTTCCCATATCTAGGGAAACCAAATCTAGAGGGACAGTGCAAGCATGCAGAGTCCTTATAGATTTTGATTGGCACAATTTACTTTAGAGGGCTATAGCAGATTTTAAAAATAAGATTCTATGAATGGTTATGTAGCACTGTAATTATACTATAATGCACTAAATTATACATTTAAATGGGCACAGAGTAGAGTATTCGTATTTGAACATCTTAGGAACGCTGTGCAACCAGCGTAACACACATTCCCACAAGCTTTTCCTTTTGTGTCCCTGTACCAAATTACTCATTGACAGTGTTCTCTAAATTACTTTAGTCTCTAAATCTTAAGTCAGACAATGTAATATTTATCTTTTCTCATCTTTCTTCCTGCAATGGCATCTAATCTGACATGATTTTTTTCTTTTTTTAAAATTATGAATAAAGTCACATTTTCTATCCATGTATATCTTTATTCAAGGTCACTTCCCCCTCCCACCCCTTCCTGTCACTCTCTCTTCTCCACATCTCCCCATCTCCTCCCCAGCATGGGCAGGAGGTCCCAAGGTCCCAATATTGCTCAGTTCAGCATCCTCTCCTGGCAGATCCAGGTTTCTCCCCTCAGCATCGAGACTGGGTCAGGTGTTCCTCTAGGGGGAGTGGGATCCAAGGTGTCAGTCCAAGGTGTTTCAGATCTCAAGCTGTTCAGTGGTTGTGATTTGCAGCTTGGACATGCTTTGCTTTTTGCTTTTTTTTGTTATAGATTATTGTCAGGAAAAATCATCTGGTCATCTCTTGATGTACTTATGCAGACAAACTCCAAGATCTATATTGAGCCATCAAGTCCTTGGATGTAGCTAACACACTAGTGAAACACATTTGCTCCCAGTCCCTTGCATCCTTTATTCATTCCCTGGCTGCCTCTCCTCACCTCAGAGCAAGGCTTGGCAGATAGGCTAGCTACCACCAGCTCAGTGGTCTTCTCTTCTCAGAGTACATGGAAGAGATTGCCTCCAATTTTATACTGGCAACGTTTTTGTGTTTCTGGCTCAGGGAGCTTTGGAAAATGCAATGTCTGAATTTCAGTCTAGGGGATGGATTCAGCTTCCTCAGTTCTAATAACTTTTTTACTATCATTTTTACTTTTGGCTAAAGACAGGTTATGGGGCAAGAGCAGTGAGCAGAGTATTTTCTTAAATCTTAGTAGTATCTGCTGTCATTGGTTTAAAAGATGGATTTGCCCTTCATGGGTTGGGATGGAAAGAGTTAGATGAAGAAGGGTGAAAGCCAAGGATGCCATAGTAAATGCTTATTGGCTATCTTTTACCATACACCTGGCCCAAGATTTCTGAACTTACTCATCTCAAATATGATGTTTATATTTCATGAACAGCAAAGCATAGTTGAGCAAGATCACAGAGTTACAGTCACATCCTGCTATACTGACCAAATTCTTTATACCGGGCACCTTGGTTGGATGAATTATTATATTTGTATATAATAGAATATTAAATAACCACTACAATTACTGTGTAGAAAAACACTGAATTATATGTAGAGTAGATTTTAATTTTGTAGAAAATGTATGTTATGTTCAATTTTTAAAAACTAAATTAATACCTATCAACAAACTCAGTGATTATCTCTAGATGATAGAATTATACATAGTTTTAATTTTATTTTGCTTCCATTGTTAGTACTTTAGACTATTTTAATGAATATGTATTACTTACATATTTGGGGAAAACAGAAAAGTGTGATAAATGAACTACATTCCCTGGTGTCTTACCAAGAGCTCCTCTTTTATCTGGTGATCCTGTATGAAGTAAGCTCCATCCTTACTTGATTCAGGAATCTCCTGGAGTTGGTCCTGATAGAGCATGGACAGCAGATGATGAAAAGTCTCTGCAAAGGAAGTAAATCTCCATTACTCCATTATTATGAGTGCTAAGAAAAAATACAATAAAATAAATAAATAAAATTATTAGCTGCATTGAGTTGGGTCTAAGAATACTGCATTAGCCAGGGTTCTCTAGAGAAACAAGACTGATAAAACTCTCATATATATGCATGTATGGATTTATTAAAATGCTTTATAAGTTGTGGATATAAGTTATAATTATTCCAACAATGAATGTCTCCTAATAGGCGTGTCTTCCTGCTTCAAAAATCCTGATTAGAAGTAGATCTTTCCACTTCAGATTAAATGTAAATTCTTCATAGGTGTGCCCTCCATTTGGGGGTTTTAGTTAATTCCAGATTTGGTCAAGTTGACAACCAAGAATAGCCATTGCAAATACCCTAAACATATTGAAAATTTTGGCATCGGAAGACAAAGACTAGAAAATTTCCACTGTAGATCACTAATGATAAATTATAGGAAAAGAGATCATTCCAAATTTCATGACCTCCGGCACTCTGTAACACACAAATTTCAGCTGTACATGTCACAAAGTAAAAGTCTTAGTTTAGATAAGGTTTTAAAGTCTATAAAGGCTATATCATTTCTAAATGGGATAAATATTTACACTGTTGTGAAATTAAATAAAAAAGTATATGAACAATTTAATGACCATAACTCCTTTAGTAGCCATTCTGCAAAGTCTTACTTCTGTATTTTTTTCAGAAACCTTGTTTTCACACTAACTGAATTTATAAAGTATTCTCATTAATTTAGTATTAATCCTTATACTATTTATGCTTTCAAAAGCCAATGAGTAACTTTCCTTATATATTTCACTTTTGTAATTACATGGGCATTAGTTGACCAGATGTTCAATCTATCTTTATATACCATCATCATTCTATGTAATGTTTTATTTTCATGTAATGTTTTCTTATCCCTGTGGTAAAGGTTGAGCATTTGGGGAAGGTAATAAACAAATGTTTCTAATGGTGACCATTGGGAAATTTAATTAAAAAAATGTTTCTAATGGTGGTAACACTTTAAGTTAAGATGTGGATTTGGAGATCAAACATTATCCTGTTGCATCCTATCTGTGATTGCTTTCATTCATCCCTTTGATTCCCAGCATATTTCTTGTACTTTGCTAAGAAAACCCTATTAAAAAAGAGAGATATTATTTTTATCTTCTAAGTTTGTGAGCTCGAGGAAGGTACATTACATAGAAGATACAAAAAAGAGGAAAATACTCATTAGAAAAACAACAAAAACACAATTGCTAATTATAGGCTCGCCATCTTATAACTCTGTTCTAGCTCATAGACATGGTGATTTTCTATACATAAGATTAAGTAAAGAGTCAAAGAATAAAGTGTCCCTATAGACTATTTAAAGCATGGAGATCATAAAGACTTTATTCTGTGAAAAATGAAAACTTGCAACATATATTCTATCTAGGTACTTTAAAAAGGAATCAGTATATTCAAAGCTAAGGATCAGCAAGACCTCATGCTAAATGTAACAGACTAATGGCTGTAACTACCCTGGATAATCAGTGCTGTTGTTTTATCTGTTTTGCAGGATTTGTGGTTTACATGTTTCTGTGTTACTATGGTTATCCCAGAGTCTTCTTTTGGTTGATTCACAATGAATATTTTAAAGACCCAGCATTTGATACTACCCCCATCCCCTGCTCTATGATATAAAGCCAGTATCAGTATGTTTCCCTTCTCCATTCTGGTTATTTATGAGCATATGAGCTCACAGCCTGAAAGCAGTCTTATTGTAGGTAAGTCATAATTTTAGTGCTGATAGTATTGGGCTCCACAGTAATAAATTTTACATGTAGAGTCAGAGATGCTGATCTTTGAGGCTCTCTCTCTCTCTCTCTCTCTATATCTATATATATATCCCTCTATCCTTTAGTGGGACCCTCCCTCACTTCTTTTCACCTATCTCAGGCCAAAAATCTGACATCCTTTCACATTTATGGGTATAGAAGATTATACCTTCTATACCCATAAATGAGAGAAGACAAGAATCTCAAACTTGTGTCTAACATTGGGATACACAGTAAGGCAGCATTCAACACATGGGAACAGATAGCAGATTAGGCATTACTTGTCATCATAGTAAACCAGGGAGGAAACATATAAAGGTCTAATGGCTTTTAAGCTCAAACCTAGAGGGACAGTGCTGTGAATTATTGCAACAACTATTATTTAGAGCAGAGAATAAATGTTGAAACCTAGGAAAGAGGTTTATGGTCCCTGTGCAGTTGTCTTGTTTCAGTTGGCAGACAATATTTCATTTGATTTCCTTGTAGATGCTCTTGTGCCTAGGGTATAAATGACCTCTCTGCTTTGAAAAGGAAAGTTCTGCCAAGGACATGCTGATCCAAGGAAGCTATAAGTCTTGTTACCTAAAGGGAATGTTTGAGAGATTGTTTGCATGAGTAATAAAAAGCACTTGAACTCTCCTGAAGTAACTTTAACCCTGATTAATGTCTACTACCAAGCAAGCTTGAACTTTCACCATCACTAACACCTACAGAACTTATTTTTCTAGCATATAGCATAGGCCTGGCAAACAGAAATGCAGAAAACCAAAAACCAGACAAACTAAACCACAAAGAAACAAATAACAACAAAAAGAAGTTGTTGCATTTTTGTTGTTGAAAACTGTTAAATTTTAACAGTCTTGACTGGCTTGAGAGATATATAGGAAACAAGGAATGCTGTAAACAGATTTCCCAAGTGGACTCCTTTGGAACTTTGATTTGCATGTTTTTCATCTGTCCAGAACTCTATATTAGCAGTTCTACAATTCTTACCAACTGCGTAGCCCCTACATATTGAAAACATTCATTTAATTTTATAACAACTCATTGGAAAGGAATAACTACTCAAATGGTTGCTTTTCTCAAATAGAATCTGTATGAGTAGAACTAAAAAATAAAGCCCCATCTTGTATGTTATTCTTTTCAGTTTCTTTTCACTGTGTGGTGAATAAGAATGCCCCCTCCAGGTGCATATATTTGACTTCTTAGTCGTCAGGAAGTGACACTATTTGAGAAGATTTAGAAAGTCAAGAGGTATGGCCTTATTGATAGAGGTATCACTGGGGGTTGTTTCTGAAGTTTCCAGAGCCTGTACTAGGCCCAATTGTCTCTCTCTGCCTGTAGAACAGGATGTAGCTCTCAGGTGCTACCATGTTGATGATAATGAACTATGCCTCTGAAACTGTAAGCAAGACCTGAATCAAATGCTTTCTTTTATAAGAGTTGTCTTGGTCATAGTGTGTCTTCATAGCAATAGAACAGTGATTAAGGTAAATATTGTCATGCTTAGTGTTTGTTGTCAGTTTCATACAACATATGATCAACTGGAAAGAAGAAACCTCAGTAGAAGAATTATCTAGATCAGACTGTCTGGTGGTCATGTCTCTTACTGTCTTGATTGGTGATTAATGTTCAAGGGCCCAGCCCACAGTGGGTGGCAGGGGGACTTGGATTGTAGAAATGCTAGTTAAGCCTAAGTCAGAGAGAGATCCAGTCAGCAGTGTTTCTCCATGGTTTCATTCCAGATTCCTGCATTGGTTTTGTGACCCTATTTCTCTGGATGGATTCTAACCTGGAACTGTAAACGGAAGCAAATCCTTTCCTACCCATATGACTTTTGATTGTGATTGTTCATCACAGCAACCAAAAGTGAACCAGGACAGTTATTAACAGTTGCTAACTCAAAGATCAAGGATCCAGGTTTACAAAAGCAGATGTCCATTCTAACCTTGAATTCTGACATTAACCAGAGTGTTTAGAGATAGGATAGTTTCACCCAGGTCTTGTTCCAAGGTATTTCTCTTACCACTGCCTCCTTTATTTTATTATACTTAATAACACTCACTGAGATATTTTCTAATGCATTACTGTTTCTTTCTTCTTAAAACATTTCTTAAATGTTTTTAGTTTCTGAAACTTTAGTATCTGAAAGAATCACTTAAGGAGCTTGCTAAAAATGTATATTTCCCAAGCTCTATTTCTGGAGATTTTGACTAGGAGACAGTTGGTCAGTGTCTAAGAGTTCATATTGAAAACAAGAAGATGAGAGTGCATTGGACCACCTTGAGCACCTCTGCTCTGAATAAGTGGTAGACACACACACACACACACACACACACACACACACACACACACACACACACGAAGCAGGTATCCAGGATAGAATTGCTTCCTGTTAGTTTGCCTAACTACTACTAGACCCTATGATTCAGCCTTTTGGAGATGATTTCAGCTCATACGTTCTCAGAGATGCTGTGATCAAACTTTAGTCATAGGCATGATTCCTCCCATTGCTTGCTATAATTTTTACAGTTTCCTTTGTAAGAAAAGAAAATGGATGGAAATAACAAACTACTGCAGTTAGATATTATCCTCAGCTTAGTCATACCAAGATCTATGAGTTATCATTTTGATGAATAGATCTTCAGAATTTTAAAGTATGTTTCCTGTGAGTAATTTTTGCCCCTACCCCCAATGATGCAAACTTACTTTAAATATGTTGGCAATACATAACCAGTGAGGGAATCTGCCTCCATAGCCTTCCTCAAAAAAATTGATGGCATTTTAATTTGGTTTCATCATTGTTAAGTATATTCGCTGGTGTTGGGGAAAGATGCTGTTAAAATTTGCCAACATGTACCCACCTTTAAAGGGATTACCCAGAGAAGGCCAGAGGGGGGAAGAAAGATAAAGTCATACTTCTTTTTAGATAAGAACAAAAGTTATTTCCCAAGGAAGACAAATGCTGAGGCCTCATGGCAACCACTGACATGTTACTTAGCTTTTACTCTAAAGACAGAGTAGCTGTCTTGGCTTTAGTAGGTTTTAAAGACCTGCAGTCATCTTGGGTTAAATGGATGTTAAACCCAATTTGGAGAATTAAAAGTATTGGAAATGTCCCTGAATCCTTACAGACACAAAAGGTTCCTGAGTAATGTTGATAACGATGACATTTGATTTAGAAGACAAATTAGATTTATAGGGTAGAGATTTTAGTTTTGGTACCAGAAACCAACTTTCTAGGCCATCAAGGATTTAAATTGACATTGTGTTCAACATAGGTCATTAAGAATATTGGCTGTGAGTCAGACGCCTAAGGATTTAATATCTCCTCTGCTACCTCTGACTGATAAACTTGAGGAAATTGTTCTGTCTAAGCTTCAATGTCCTTATTTGAAGCTAGTAATAACAATAATACATTGTGTACTGGAGAAAAAAATGTCACCAAGTAAGAGAACAGAGACTCCATGAACATAATGATGAAACAAACAAATGTTCCTCCAATTGCAAGGACATTCAAACAGCTGTAAATATATAAACATGACTCACTTTTGACTATACGAACCTTTCCCCGACCATTGTTACTTCTTCTGCTTGCCAAAAAGAACCGTGATTGTTGGTTCAATGTCATTATTTCCTTTAAAAGGAGACTGTGCCTCTACATCTATTAAGGAGTTGGGAGAAATGAATCAGTGGAGAGAAGTTAGCAGTAAGATTTCTGCAGAAATTAGAGAGTTGGTCCATGCATATATGGTACAATAGAAAAGTAAGTTGTAGCTAATCTTGTATTTTGCCTTTTTCTATGTGGTTTCTGTGAAATGTAAGTGAAAGATTTAAGATGTTTTAAAATTATGTTAGGCATCTAGGCTGAGCACTCTTGGCCATAATACAACTCTTGAACTAAAGCCATGGAGCATTAATAATATGAATTTTAAAATCTATGATATAAAGACTCAAATTTTGAGAAATGGCCAAATCTACCTTAAAAGCCTTGTATTTGTACTAAATCCCAGCCTTGGATGAAGCACAATGGATAGAGATGTATCTTTCTACCTTCCTAAGGGGCAAGATGCTTTCCAAGGGTATCAAAGCCCAGGGACAGTGGCTTGGACCCACATTCTTTTTCTTCAAGATGTCGAAATCTGCTCCAAGTTGGAGTCTACAGGAAGGAAAATATGTAATAATGAGTAACCCTTCACCAGGATCTACCTAAAATTAGACTTTGTTAACAACTTCTAACCAACATTCTGGTCACTAAGGGGTGGCCAGAACTGACCTACAGAGAAAGGATAAGACTGGGACAAAAGGTAGTCAATCTGAATGGGCAAGATACTTAACATTCTTCTTAACATTTGGAAATTTATCCTCAGGGAAACTTAATGAGAACCAGGCCTAGGATCTTGACTTTGCTAGAGATGCTTAGTGGCTCAGAATCATACTGCTATCTGTCTCCCCCTACTGTTAAGCACCATCCTTTCCCTAAGGCTTAGTAGTTTTAGATGCTGAGGCCATAGATTCTAAAATGTAGTGTCTCATGAAAGGATGACTTAATATAAGAAGTCTAGTAAAGCACTATCCTGTATTTTTTGAATCTGTCAGGTTCCTAGAATGACAATTTTTCCAAGTAGCTAAATGCTCACAATCACTAGAGGAAAGATGTGCTATAGAATCAGTGTCAAACCAAATAGGAAATTATAGCTGGGACAGGAAGTCAAGCCACAGTGAAAGTGTTTTTTGCTGGGTTATCCCGGGCTTGTTGGATAATTTTTTTTTCGGTTACAATACATTTTATCTGTCAACTCATAAACTGAGATTTAAAGTGGGAATTCTATCTATATTTAATTAAAATGATAAGATGATAAAGTACTTAAGTTACAAAAGAAAATAAAAAATTTATTAAAAAGGATTCAAAAGTACAATGTCATTGTACTTTTAAAGAGTAAATAGAAATTAAGGATCAACATTTTAAATTACTGAGAATAAATAAAACTTAAATGACAAAGAGAAAACAAACTAATATTAGAGATAGTAAAAATAAGGAAGCCCAAGACAAGTACTGAATTTAGAGAGTTTGCTATTATGAAAAGAAAATTAGAGACTGGATAAGAAAAAAACCAGAAGGTTGTAAAATAGTTTAAAATGAGATGTAATAAACATTAGGAACATCATGAAATTATTAGGTAATAGAGGGGAAGCATTTCAAACTCATGGACTTAAGTAGTTACAAAGAACATGTAAAAATAGACAAATGAAAGCAATGATGGAAAAATTCAAAGCCAATAATTTTATCACAGTAATAGGAAAAGAAACTAAGGCATACTATTTTATGATACTTGCTTCCATTCAGCTCTTTCCAGGGATGATGGTTCTGTTCTTCCATTTCCCAAGACCTTATTTCTCAAGAAATCCTTCTATTTAAAATAGATCTAGAGCCATAGAGCCAATAGCGTAAAGCTCCTGTGTGTGTATGTGTGTGTGTGTGTGTGTGTGTGTGTGTGTGTGTGTGTGTGTGTATGTGTGTGTTTAGTATGTAATCCATTCAGACTGATTTCTCTAGAGAAATAGCACTAACTGGAAAAAAAAAAAAGGAGATGGTGGTTAATTAGATTGGCTTACGCTATATATACATCTTGGTAGTTCATCAATGGCTGCCTTCACTCTGGGGAAGATGAGGAGCTGATAGCTGCTCAGTCCCCAAGGCTGGGTCACTCATCAGTCCTTATCTGGTAATGAAGTCCTGGATTATTTCTAGAGAGCCTCTAGTCTTCAGTCCACATTAGGAGCCTAAAAAGAAGTTGGGTCCTGATGTCAAAAAAGAAATGTAGCAGCGCAGGATAAGTGAAATTTACAGCTAGATGTAAATGCCATAAGGTGAAAGCAAAGTTTCCTCTCAAGATCTCCTGTTATATGGCTGCCATGAGAAGATGCGGCAAGAATTTAGGGGCATCTCCCCAAAGAAATGATCAAGGAAGACAGACCTTCCCACACATGTTCAGAAGCTTATCTCTTAGTGAACTGCAAATCCAGTCTAGTAGTCAGCCAAGATTGGCCATAAAAACTTATTAGTAAGAACTGATTACCTACCTGTTCCTGTAGTACAAGTCTTTTTGGATAATATGAGGTAATAGTCTAGAACAATGGTTCTCAAGATTGATGCACACTGTTCTTGAAAATATGGCTCTCAGTGGCTGCACAGGCCACTAACTTTGGCATGGCCCTAGGTGGCTACACATGTCACTCACATTAGCATAGTGCCACAGGCAGCAAAGCTCCTGAGGACATCATACAAGCATCAGATGGTAGCATGGACTGCATACAACCACATGAGTCTCAGGTTCCATCACAGCCTGGGGCACCAACATAGACCACTGACACTAACATGACCTCCAGTGGCATCAGGGGCCACAGTGGTCCTTGGAGGAGAACCAGTCCAGAAAGTGAACCTTTCCTCATCTCAGGCTTCCCATGTTGCCCAGAGCCAGAAGGAGCCTGTGGTTAGGTGAATGGTTCAAGTCTGGGTCTGTGTCTGCTTAAGCTCCAGGGTAGTCTACACCAGCAAGTGGATTGCAGAGCTCTCTCACCTGTCCCTGCCATCATGTCGCCCAGTTTTGCCTCTCCATAGCTTACAGGAAGCCTCTATGACTTTCTGTCTTTCCCACCTCTCCATTACATATTTGTTCTTTGTAGTGGTGCCCCCACTACTGCCACCCTTTATCCTATCTTTTTTTAGGGATGATAATTTCATGATTTCAAACACGTAAATAATGCTAAAGGTTTATATAAATATGGTATGCTATTCTCTCCTGTATTATAAAAGTAAAAGGCTCAAATTCTGTAGAATTTTGACATTGGATGATTTATAGTGACAGATTTTGCACACATTGGTATAAATGAAACTAGAGAAGCTCAAATCGCAAAACATTTGTTACTAATATATGTTATGTAAAAATGAAAAGTAACATATTCTCCCTGCATATGAGTATTTTAGAAATTAGTCCTTACATTATTTGAAGTAAATTTCTTAAGTAATATTTACAAATGATTGTTAATGTTAAGAATGTACCATATAACTCTTCTCTTCTGCCAGGAAGTCACATCTGCACTGTCCCTTTTCAGTCTCTTCTCTTTCTTCTTTTATCTTTCTTCCTTCTTTCTGTCTCCTCCCTAACCCTTTCTATTGCCTTAAATTTCAAATGTATACTAGCAGAAAAATATACACACAATGAATAGAACTATAACACTTATAAGTGACTGTTTAAGGAAACTCTTATTATTTCTCCACATTATAGGATAATTTTTTTGTATTTTTACCACAAAGCAGATGTGGTAATTGGACATAATTTATCATTTATTTATCAGACAGTGGTATTCATATAACATTGTATCCCAAAAGTCAATGGTTCAGTCTTTCCAAAGCATATCTTACAAAACTTTTATCTATCTTATGGTCATATAAAATGTTATGATACTAATCAAATTTATTAAAATATCTATGCTTTATGTTTAATACATAATCGGTACGAGTTTGGATAATTTTATATAGCTTATACATACATGACTTGACACTCTGAAAAATCTCCTTTTTTATAGCACTCATGCATTTGAGTATTAGACCTCATGACAAATTCAAGTCATAAAACAATCTCTGCGTCTTCTTAATTTTTTTTCTCAGTTCCTATAGTGATAAAACACTTACGTGTAAAAGCTACTTGAAGATTAGAGGTTTATTTTGGCAATCAAGCATGAAGGAAAGTCAATGCAGGAACTCAGAACCAGGAACCTGGAGTCAGGGACTGAAGCAGAGGCCGTGGAGGATGATGCTTAGTATTGTGTCCTGGTGGCTTGTTCAGCCAGAATTCTTATAAATCCAAAGACAACCTGGCTAGGACTGGCACCACTACAGTTATCTGGGGCCTTTCATAGAAATCATCCTTCAAAATAAATGTCCTCTAGACTTGCCTGTAAGACAGTCTTATGAAGCCATATTGGTTAGACTTATTCTTACCAGATATGCCAAAGTTTGTATCAAGTTGACAGAAAACAAAATCAGAACAGTTTATCCCATGTCAATGTGACACACAACTATCTTTTATTAAACTATATCATAAACTTTCCTTTCTTCTCCATTCCTCAATCTTTATACTAGCATCTTAATATTACAATACAAACAGTAAAACATCACTCTCATCCTCTTCAATGCATGGCCAGTGCTTAAGATCTTAACATTGAATAAACGTTGCAGTTTACACAAACACAAAATATACACAAAAAGATCAACAATATCTTGAGCAAATAGGAAAGCAAATATTTCAAGTTTAGTGACATCTTAACTGGTCTTGTTGATTCCTTCATACTATATGTCTCAATGTTTAATGTTTGTTTGAGCTTCAGATTTTTAGTTTCAAGCTTTTTTAGAAGGGGGCTGGAAGCTGCTTTCAGAAAGAGAGATTTTACATTTAAAAATGTATGCATACTCTATTTCATATGTATGTATCTAGTAATACTTACATGTATAGTTTATTTACGTCAGCATCCCTTCTCTATCTCCTCCCATAACTCTGCCACTCATTCTCAAATTCATGGCCTCCTTTTAAAAATCATTATTGTTACACACACATTTATGTACATGTAAATAAATATATAAACACAACCTGCTGAGTCTGTTTAGTTTAGTATTGTTCTGAAGTATATTTTTAGGGATGACCACTTGGTAATGTGTAACCAATCAGGGAGCTCATCCCTGGGGACAATCAAGTCTCCTTCTCTTAATCCCTTCATCCCTGGGGATAATTAAGTCTCCTTCTCTCAGACATGAACACTGATAGTTTTAGAAGAGCTTCCTGGATAATTAATCCAGGGTTGGAGCCTTGTAAGACTTTCCCCTCCATTCACATGGGGAGGTCAACCAGTGTTGTTAGTGTTCAGACCTTAGGTACAAAGCCGTAATGTAAAGATTTCATTAGCGTAGCTTCCCTAAGATATAGAAGGCACTATCTGGTAGCAGATATGTATGTTACAATCTTTCTGCTGTCCCTTCTGTAATGTTCCCTGAGCCTTAGAGAGAGTGGTTATGCAAGATAGACTACTGGAGATAGACACTCCATGGTCATTTGTTCTCTGAATGTTGACAAGTAGTGGGTTTCCGTAATGGTGTCCATCTGTTGCAAAAAGAAGCTTCTTTGATGGTGTTGAGAGTTAAGTTATCTGTGAGTGCAAGGATGAGCATTGAGACTGCAGCTGGAAATTATATTGGTGTAGAAATATAGCAGTCATAGGTTCTCCTCTAAGATCTGTATGTTCACTGGACATGGGTAATTGGCTAGGTTTACAGTACCAGGTATGATTTACCTACTACTGAGTGGGCCTTAACTCCAATTTAACAGCTGTTAATTCCTATAACTTGCCATACTGGTCACTGCTGTGATTCTTGAAGTCTTTAGAACATCACAGAATGAGTTCAAAACACCATCACAGCGTGTTCCATCCAGTGATTGCATGGGAATCTGATTAACCATTGACTTTAATTTTTTAGCAGTATAAATAAAGGTTCTCAATGGTGACTACACATCTGATTAACCTGGGAATGTTCCATCTATCAGTGTTTGGGCACTTTGTCTTAGTTGTAGTGATTCTGGCTGCCATGATTTGGAAAGGACATGAACACTAATGCTTTTGGAAGAGCTTCCTGGATAATTCTAATGTGCATCTGCAATTAAGAATTACTTGTACAATAGGAATATTAACAAGTTCTGTGTTGTGTTTGCAATTATCTTGTACCAAGATGTGAATCTTTTCACCATTTTCCTGCAATTGAATACAAAAGCAGACAATGGCTCTCTATGGAATGATGGTATTGTCACAAAGTTAAGTTTCTTCCTGTAAAAGTATTACTTAGTTTGGAATCCCTGTTATAATTCTCACATGAGTACACTGGAGCCATGGGTTTCTTCAAAGTTATTTTCTCGTAAATCTAGTGCTTGACATTTCAGTTTCCTTTCAAAATACTTTTATTCAAGCTTGTGTATGTTTTCACATGCATATGTCAGATATATGTGAATGCAAGGGAGGGTTGGGTCCTTTGGAGCTGGGGTTACAGATGATTGTGAACCATGTGATGTGGGCACTGAGAAGTCAAGGATCACATGGAAGAAATGGAAGCACTCTTAATCACAGAGCCATGTCTGAAGCCCCCATTTTAGTTTCTTCTACATCCATCCAATGAATATTAACAGGGTAACTTCAGTGTGCAAGGCAATGTGCATGTGTTCTGACAGAATAGAAATACAGTATAAGTTAGCAGAAAGAGTGATGCTACTACCTTGGTATGATGTATGTCCAGGGCCTTCAAAGGGTCTCAGAAAAGGGAGAGCATGAACATTTGCTACTGTGTATAAGTGAGAGTTTTCTAAACACAGCATGAAGGCAAGGGTGTTCCAGGAAAGAGAATGCAAATGCTGGTGGGCATGGACAAAGTGGTATAGTTGGAATAGTTATCTAGACCAGTGAGCACAGAGAGTGAAAGACTAGAGAAATAGACAAGAAATGGACCACATATAACTAGATATTTAAATTTACATTGAGATGAGGATGCTATGATCTTCCAGCCAAGCACATCAGTGGTAGTGAGAGAAAGGATGGATACCCATGAGCTCTACTAAGGAGAGAGAAGCATTGGGATTTTTGAGTCTCTGAGAGCTATTGAGAATAATGGTAAAGGGAAGAGTTGAGGATTGCCTTTGTTGTGCTTCACTAAAGTAACTTTGGTGTGAAATATGGATTCTTCCCCCTTCTCGTGTGCTTCCTCAACCACTCCAGCAGCATTTGTTGACATCACTTTTATCTCTTCCCATATTTCAGGAGTGCCAATGTGTGTATGTGGTTCTTGTTATGGACTCTGTAGATCAATTGTCTCTTTTTTTGCAACTAGTCAATAATGTTAATTAATTAATTAGTTAGTTAGTTAACATAGCTTCTAGTGAGCTTAAAGTTCAATGATGTAAATTCCTTAACTCTTGAATGAGGATTCATTTAGGATGTTTACTTTTCCATGTAAATTTTGAAACCAGATTATCAATTAATATAGACATTTCCTGAAGAGATTGGCATTTAATTTCCCAAACTTATGTGAAACAGACATTTTTAAAATGTTAACAAAAAAACTTGGGAATGTAGTATAACCCTTTTATATATATTTAAACCTTTTCTAATTTCATTGGACTTATGATATTTGGATATTAGTCAATAGGCTTCTCCTATAACACTTTATTTTTTTACTATTCTTGATAGCTTTTAAATAGATGTTTGGATGAGTTTTGACAGATGTCATCATCAAAATAATCAAGATATGAGAAATAATCTTCAATACTTTAAATGCTCTTTCATTTCTTATAATCATTTACATATCTCTTTCACACGTTAGCCTCAAATACAGTTATCAGATTAATTTCCCAGCCTTAAAATTTCATGCAAATAAAATTATACACACATACTCCTTTGAGTGATATTCTGTGCTCAATGTAACATTTCTGATCTTCCTCTGTGTTGTTGGATAGTGTGTCAGCTTATAAACAGAAGGTTTATTTAACAATGTTTGGTTTGATATTAGAAATTCTAATCCATAATAAAGTGGTATAATTACTTTAAACCTCTTCTGGGGATGATGGATAACAAGAATAGGTAGGTAGCTTCTGGTTCAGTTATGTAAATGGAAGCAAGCATGACCCAAATTTTTTCTGGCTGTGAAGTTTTCCATCAAGTGCTTAGACAGCTCACTCCCCTTTCAACAAAACATTTGCTTCCCTTTGCCCAGCAATAAGATGTAAGTGAAAGAACAGTCTCCACATCCTGCCAACACTTGTTATTCTCAGCCTTTGCTTGCTTTTTGTTTCTTCCTGCTTGTTTGTTTAATTTTGTTTTATACTGGTAAGAACACCAGGAAACTTATTGGTGAAAGAATTGATTATAGTTAGAGCTTTTTCTCTTCCATTTCCAGAGGGAAATCATTTTACCGTCATTGTACATGAATGCTTTTTGTTGAGTATTTTGTAATCTAAACTTTTCTTTACTAGATTGAAAAAAAAGTTGTCTTCTCATTTTATAAGTCTTTAAGACTCTTATTTTAGCTCTGTTGAATTTTCCAAATGCCTTATTGCATGTAATGAGTATTTTCTTTCTATTTTGTTTTAAGCTAGTAAAATGTAACACTGTGCTTTAAAACACTGTAACTAATCCAGTTTATTGGTGAATTTATATATCATTGGATTTTACTGATATTATTTTGAGAATTTTTACAAATATATTAACTTCCAATATTTATCCTTAATTTTATTTTCTGCTAAAGTCTGTTGAAAATTGGAAATTATGATTATGTTGACCTCATAAACTTAGAACTATTTCCCCTGTTTTTGTTTTCTGGATGTGTTTCAGAGTTTGCTTCCCCTCATAAATGTTTGGTAGAAATGTATCAGAAAAGACATCTGCTGTGGGCATGTGTTGTGTGTGGGAAGGTTTCACTGGAGACTGAGTTCTTGCCTGGCTCTAGGGTACCCCAGATGTTTCTCCCTACCCCTATCTTGATTCTGGATCTTCTATTTTTCCAGATATTTTCCTGCTTCTGACTTTCTGCTATTACTGTCCAGTGGTTTGCTGTCATCTCTCACTTCCTCCCTAAGGTTTTGTCTCCTTTTCCTTTCTGAAATGACCTGTCAGGCCTATCCCTTCTTTCCCTTGGCTAGATTTGCTAAGCATTTGCAGACATTGCCTCTGTTGTTGCCTCTGAACTAATCGTCTGTTTTATAGATTTGTCCATCGTTACTTCTCATGCCTCTCCATTTGACTCAGTAGCCCTTTGTTTCCCCCTCTCACTATTTGCATTAGATACTTTGATCCTTTGGTGAACCTTGGCCCTCCTTAGCCTCTTAATATCATATGCATATCAAGTTAAAATTCTCTTCAGTACAAACCTGTATATCTTACAAGGTTGGATATATAGACATCTTAATTATTAGCTTAAAACATGTTATAATTTTTATTGTATTTTTCTACTTATGAGCCATTTAAAATATGCTGCTTTATTTTTAAACATATTTTATTAGTTAATTTAATAAAAAAGACTGTTTATTTCCAAATAGTTTTAGAATTATAACAAATTGTAAGCATAGTGTATGGTTGTAGTGCTCATTCCTACCACTGGTGTTTACTTATACCTAATGAGCACATTCATAACTAATGAAACAGTGAAGCTGCACCACTACTGGCTACTACTGGGGTGCTGTTGCTCACATGGAGTTCTAACTGACAAAAAAGTATCAACATGTGTAGTGGAATTATGCTGGTAATGTTGTACATATTTGTCCCACCTATGGGTTTAATAAAAAAATGCTGATTGGCTGAAGGCAGACAGGAAATGTGTGCAAGGCTACCAGGCTAAGAAAACTCTGAGTACAGGAAGAACAGGCAAAGATGCCACAGAGTCGCTGGAGCTGCCAGGAGATACAGAGGAAATGCTGCTGAGAAAAGGTACAGAGCCATATGGCTGAATAAGATGGGTTAGTTTAAGACTAAAGAGCTAGCTAGTATATGCCTGGACCCTAGGTCTATCAGTGTAAAAATAATACAAGTGTGTGTTATTATTTGAGGCTAAGCAGGGCTGAGAGTAAGACCAAACCTCTGGTCCAGGCTCAGGAAGTCTGGGCCAGAAACCTTTTACAACAAACATTAACCCAGCGTATTTACATATTAATGCACTTCTTCACATTGCTGTACTTATCTGTAGTGAGACAAACATGAGTCCATGCTAACATCTTCCATTACAGTCCATTGCCACATGGATGCTTCTAGCCTTTCTTCTTTGCTTGTTGAAAATGTTCCACTTCAGCAGAGTGTCTTTGTTATTTTTTTTAAGTGTGCTTGGTTTCTTTTATTCTTTTTCAGCTTTATACACACACACACACACACACACACACATGCACACACAACTTGCTTTAATCACATCCTCATTGTCCTTTTCCATTTCCTCCATCCATTGACACTTGTCTTTTGGCCAGCTTCTCTTACTTCCAAGCCTTTGGCAGCACAGGGTTGCTCATCTGAGCATGCATGAGGGTTCTTCACTCAAGCAAAGGCTTCTTACCAGAGGCTACACTACTGAGGGCTATTAGTGTCCAAGCAACAGTTAGCTGTATAACTCTTCAGGAGGGTCACATATGCCCCTTCCCATGCATAATGATTTCCCATGGTCCAAGGTCTGCCTTGAGCAAAGTTAATATAGTTTATCTGGAAATATTCTGATTCTGTACACTGTATACTACAATGTACAATTGACTCCATTCTTTTCATTAAATTTTAAAATTACGTATGAAGTGTGTTTCTTATAGTAAACACATAAGAAGTTCTCTTCTTTGGTGATCTAGATTGAAATTCTGTTTCTCTATTCATGAATCCAGACCTCAATAGTCTTTAGGAGTGAACTCATGCCCTGAAATTTTTATCACATGTCCTTATGAAAGGAAGAAGTTTGTTGTAAAGAGATTTCCGGACTTGTTTGAGCCAGAAGTTTGGACCTTGCCCGTGGCAGCTTTCCCCCCCAAAGAAATGAATCAGAGGCTTATATTAATTTCATACTGTTTGAACTATGTCTCAGGCACATTGCTAGCTAGCTCTTTCATCTTAAGTCAACCCATTTCTAGTAATCTACCTATCACGTGGCCCGGCCTGTGGCTCACCTGGATTCCTTACATGGTTCTTCCTTGGGGATTGCGTGGAGACTGACTGACTCCATCCTCCTTCTACCTGTCTCTTTTCTGATTCCTGCACCCGCTTCTATGGTGCTCAACATAGGCCAAAACAGCTCCTTTATTTACAGAGAACAGTCCCACCACAGAAATATATGCACATGTTTCTGTTATTCTCTGTCTTTACCCACCATCATTCTATTTAAAATGTATATTTATGTAACAATTCTAAAAATTATATAATTAAATAAAGAGCAAAATTTATCAAGAAATGAATAAATGTTACACATTTAAAAATAATTTTATATTATAAATTTTGCTTTTAGTCATTGTAGAATAAATTCCCTTTTTCATAAGTCAATCAGTTGATTTTGAGAACTAATGACAAGTAACTACAGCCTTATGAATCTTTCTCTAACATATATTATTATATTATAACAATACAATATACAAATAATACAATGAATAATATAATAATGCACATTAATAATATAATGTGCTATATCTTTATGTATTAGAGAGAGAGAGGCTGTCCTTGAACTTGCTATACAGTAGAGGATGTCCTCAGCTTCCATCTCCCAAATGCAAGTTTGCACCACCATGCCTGATTCTATGTAGTGCTCTGGCTAGCATTCAGGGCTTTGTGCATTCTAGGTGAGCACTTCATCAACATAACTAAACTTTTAGTGCCATTTATGTCATTAAAAGTGAGTTGAAAAGCCACAGAAACTCTTCACTAGAGAGTTATGCTCCAAGTTTGTAAATGCTCAGATGCAGATTTCTTTGAGAACTACTTTGTATTACTCTCAACATAACAGCGCTGTTCCAAACATTTAATTTCACAATGGTATTTCTGTGGCATGAGTTTTCTCTTATTATTAAAATGTCATCTTCACCTTGAAAGGTAGAGATTAAGTGTATTTACAATTTATAGAAATGTTGTCAAGGTTACACAATCATTTGTTGCCAGAAAAGGTCAGAACTTTTGGAATAATAATCACTTTGAAAAGCATAAATTCATGACTCATATTAAGCTTAATAACCCTTATGTACTTCTCCCCATTAGTAATTATTTTGTGCAAACTAACCATGTGATAGAAAGTGGGTTGTTTTCTTTTAAAAATTATCTCATACAATTGCTTAGAAAAACTCCATCCTTCTTGAATTTGCAAGTAAGGAGAGCTGATTTCATATAGTAGTATTTTTTATCCAATGCCACTTAGAAGTGTTTGGGACCAGATTTCTCAGAAGACCTCTGAGAACAGTATGTGTTCATCTTGTAATATACTAAGAAGAAACACCAGGGTAAAGGGCTTGAGGAGCACAGGAAGCAAGGAAAGGATGATGTTAATTAGAATTATAACCTCCACTTGCTCATCCAGGCATCACGGAGCACAAACTGCCCTGTATGTGTAACCTTTGTGCTGTGACATGGGCTTTCACAGTCTAGTTCAGTCAGGCCATGCTACCCTCAGGGGATGAATTTGTGCATGCCTTCACTTTTATAAAAGAAAAGCTCACAGAAATCAGTGGATCTATACAGGGATGATTCAGAAGGATCAAAAAGGCAGAGTGGAACATATCAACTATGGTCCCTAGATAGCCTAGCCAGGATTAAATTCAAGGACTGTATTTCTGAACCATATGCTTTCAGTCCTAACTCTAGGCAACCCAAGGTAACCAGCAAATCTCTGGTGGAAAGGAGACACCCCTCTCATTATACTTACCTCTTTATTGCATATAAATGTTACTACTATTTTCCTGAGATTTTAGTCTTTAAAAACAATTTGCCAGTTTGATGACATCCTGCTACACTTTAGTTCATTGGACCCAGGCAGATTATTTTCTCTAGTGGTTGACTATGTTAGTTACATAGTAAATACCTCTTCAATGTGGTGATATGGATAAATGACCACCTGAATTATTTTTGAACTCCAAATAAGAAGCTAGACTAATTGTGGAGATATACTTGTTAGTAGGGATTTACAAACAGCTATTCAGAAATGTGTTTCTCATACATGTGTATGCCAACATAACCAGCCTACTGCTTTGCATAAAGATATTTCAGTAAGCTTAGGTGATGTTGTTATGAAAATTTTGAAACTGAGAATGCTTGACCTTAGAACTCTGAGGTCTTTCATGTTCTTTTGGGAGTTAAGTATCTAGCTGAACCTTGCTACTCCAGACTAAGTAACTCAGGTTCATCTCCTGAGTTATGAAGGAGGGTGATGAAGATCCAAGATAGGTTTAAGTACCAATCTCTCTGCCAGATGGAAGGAGAGAAGGGATTGAAGAATTGAAGCAACAGGTGAATTCCTTTGAGTGGTCAGCATGAGCAAATTCTAGAGAGAGTTTTATGTCTCTTAACACTAGAAGTAACATGTGATGTCAACTATCCATGATAGTAAGTAATCCATGTTTGTAGACTATGAAGTATGAAAGTGGGACTCTAGGTGGGCCCATGCTAACTTCTCACTGGCTGACTGGAAGAGAATATTTACCTCACAGTTAGAATCAAGTTAGAAACTTAGATGCTTCTATCATTGAAAATTAATACATGCATGCAAAATACATGGTGCCTGCAGTATAGTAGCATCTTACTGCTCACTTATTAACTTCATATATAATTTATATGTTAACCTATTAGACTTTGTGTGTTACTAAAAGAATATGTGCACAAGGAGGTTAAGCAATTTGTATAATGTTCTTTACAGCTTGGAAGAGGTAGCAGCATGTACCCATTTGATGGTTTTAACTACTAGAGGCCTAGAAGTTAAGCTGGGAAAATGGACATAGAAGTCACCTGCAACTGTTTTTGCATATATGTTTTCAGGCTTTATTTTCATACCTCTATCTAGAGTGAGTCATAATTTAAAGAAAAAAATATTCTTTGTACACATTTCAAATTTAAATGATGCCAGAATACAAAAGAAAAGCTTGGAAAGCCCAATCTTCTTTTTACTCCTGGTGTCTATTTTAATACAGTTTTAGAAAATATAAAGATCTAATATTTTTTCTTTTTCTGTTTTTTTTTTTTTTCTCTCAACTTGGACTTTAATGAAGGCAAGAAAAGTTTTAAAAGAAAGGAAAAAAAACCTTCCACTGTTTCCAACCTTTTAAAGACATGAAGAAGGCTGAGGAAAATTGCTAAGTTGGAAATTTACATTCTTCTTCTCTCAAAAGGAAGATGATTCAGAGAAGCGGATACCAACACAAACTGAGACACTCAGGAATTCACCACCAAGATGGGCAAACATTGAACACAATGTGACAACAGCTTTTGACTAGAGTTTAAAAATCACTATGGATGATTCTGTCTTCCTCTTCTTTGAATAGAGATGCCCTCTGCAGTTTTAGCATACTTTAGCACTGTGCATTGAAGACATAGAGAAAAGACAACTTTTTCCTCATCGATCTTCATCAAAATGAACTCTTCCAGGGAGATATGTTTGCCTTTGGGAGTTTGTGCATGGCCAATTTTGAGCTAGACCTTTCTAGAAGTGAGTTTGATCTAATAGGCTGTCTGATGCCTTTCAATGTGATTATACATCTGTTTTCTTGTAACATGGAACTCCCCATCCTCTAGAGACAGAGAGCCTTCCACCAACATTGTTATCTAGTCTAAGAAGAGGGGTTTCCATCCACTTTTGTAACCAGGAAAGTTGGTGACATTCACTTTTGATAAGTGGATTTGCAGTGGGAAAAATAGCTCCTCTTCTCAAATTTGCCACATAAAATCTACCTGTCAGAATTCCTATTCTTTTTTCCTTCATTTTACAGTTCACCTTTCACAAAGGACATTTTTGAAAATTATATATTAAAGATAGAACTGGCTTCATTAGGCTGAAAAATTCTGGTGGAAAAAATCATGGATAGCATTAAAAAAAAAACAAGAAAGAATAGTTTTGTATGTAAACTAGGATTCAATATTTTCCTAAATAATGGATCACTAATATGAGATGCTTGTCAGGTCCTCCCCACTTTTCATTTACATGAAATATTGCAACCAATATCTAGTAACATTAGTAAGTCATGAGGGTATGAAGGTCATCACATTCTTCCAGTCCTTAGGATCATCAACCTCGTCCAAGCTGTCAACATCTGCTCACAGGACAACCGCCTCAGCTCCTTTTCATATCTATCCTTGCTATATTCTAAGTGTGTCTCTACATTTTAGTGAGAGACTTTTTTTAGTTTATTCATGCTTTCCAGAGACCCTTGAGTGGACTTGCCTTGTCTGACTGTGTCCATCTTGGCAGCCTTGTCACGAACCATTCTAAATTACTTCATAGAAGCCTTACACTTTGTTCTAGTTCCCAGAACAAAGTTTTCTAGTTTTTCTCTCTACAGACACTTGCAGCTCAGTCTACCAGCTCCTGCCTTAGAAAGGCCTTGGGCTAAGCCTGATATTGAAACTCCTTCATCCCATGTTACTTTCTTTTGTTGTATTTTCCTTACCCTGAACATTTTGAAAATATTTTATCATTATCACCATAGAATAAGAATGGTCACCATAAGCTCATAGATTTGAATACTTAGTCAGTCACCAAGAAATGGAACTGTTTGAAAGAATTAGGAGGTGTGGTTTTATTGGAGGAAGTGTGTAACTGGGGATGAAGTTATAAAAGCTCACACTAGGCTTTGTTCTCTCTCTCTCTCTCTCTCTCTCTCTCTCTCTCTGTGTGTGTGTGTGTGTGTGTGTGTGTGTGTGTGTGTGTGTGTGTGTGTCTCTCCTGTCCTCAATCTCTCTTTCAGTCTGCAGATTTAGATCAGGATGTAGCTGTGAGCTACTGCCCTAGAACCAAGAGGCCTACCATGCTCCCAACATGCTCCCTGCCATGGTGATAATAAACTAAACCTCTGAGACTATAAGCCAGCCTCCAACTAAATGATATTTTTATAAGAATTACCTTGGCTATGGTGCTTCTTTAAAGCAATACAACATTGACTAAGACAATCATTTTATCACATATTCTTCAGGAAAATATCATATAACATTCTTGACTAAAAGAAAATAAATATACCACTGTAATAGTGACTATCAAGGTAAATATGGAGTCTGAGTGGTGCTGACATGTGGTTAAACGTTCTTCAGTTGTGTCCTGTGCCACTCTGATGAAAGATGTTGACAGTTGAAAATCTCATAAGCAGGTGTAGGTCAGTGACTCCATGGAAATCCTCTGCATTCCCTATTATATTTTGTAGCATGTCTTAAAGTTCTCTAAGACAAAATCAGTTGAAAATTAGTGAGAGTGTGAAAACTAAGGATGTAGCTCAATAGTGGCGTTGCTTACCACTATTACCTGAGACTCTGATTTTAATCTCCAGCACTTACTAAAAGCAACAAAACAGAATAAAATATGTGTTTTTCTGGGTCTTTGCAACACCTGCTTTTTCCAAATCCACAACCCTCTGAGGCCTCCTATTCATCAAAAGTTACTTGCGGGACTCTGACCATTGGTATCCCCATAGAACCACCATCCAAAAGGAAGAATGAGGTCACTTTCCTCAAACCTCTGATGTTATAGGCAGTGTTACTGGTATGTACCAGTGTGCTGAGCTCCTCAGGAAAGAGGAAGCCTGTTGAGATAGACCTTCAGGAGGCCAAATAAGTTCAGAAAAAGATGGAAAAGTCATTAGTAGGGTAGAATAAATATTTTTCATACACAGATAGATACTTTTTGGGACTTTGCAAGCTATATTGTTTTGATTGCAATCCTTCAACTCTACTGTTTAGTACAAACACAACCAAATGCAAAATGTGCAAAGGAATAGTTACAACTGTTTTATCTACTAATGTAAATGCTGTTTTTAAAATCGGACAGTAGGTCTGTCTGTAGAATGTGAACTCTCATATTAGTATAGAAAAACTGGCACTATCTAGCCCATCAGAATAATGTTGTCTTCCAGTGAACACTGAAATAAATGTTATCTACTCAACTTCTACTGATGTACATGGTATTTCTAATCTTCAGCACCACAAACAATGTGCACTAAATAAAACAGAGCATGTGGGATAAAGTAACTAAAAGGTTAGTTTCTGGAGATGGAGTTTTCTGGACAACATAAGTATCCATTTGTAGTTATTGTCAAGTGTAATGTTGCCTCCATAGATGTTGCCATGCACAGTGGGTGAGACTATCTTTTCCCATAGGTCTTATCGTAAAGAACGTGATAAAATTGTTTGGATTTTTGCTATTTTGAAAAAGGATGAAGAGAAGAAATATACCCCAATTTAGCATGAATAAAAAGTTCAGAATCCTTTCAAATTAATTATTAATTATGCCCATTGTCCATTTTTTCTTTTAGTTATTTGTTGTTGGGTATTTTCTTCTCAACATCTCCAAGTTGGAGGCTAGTATTTTGTGATATAAATTACATTTTCTTTTCTTACCTTGTGATATGACTTACTTAGATTCAATGTCATTTTCAAGGTGTGGGGCTGTTGTGGTTTGAATATGAAATGTCCTCACAGACTCACATGTTGGAAGACTGGTCCCCAGTTGATATTGGTGTTTGGGAAGATTGTGGAATGCTTAGAAAGGAGTGACTTACTGGAGGAAGGGGCTTCCTGGAAGGGGCGGAAGCTGGAGGCTTCCTAACACACTCTCCTTGCTGTTCACACTCTGTCTCTTCCTACGTATAGATTTGATGAGTTCAGCCCCTCCATTTCTGCCACCCTGCCTGTCCTGATTACTGCCATGGTTTTCTGCTGTGATGCTCTGACTATAACCCCCACCCCAACTCTGTGCTGTAAAACCCTTTCCCCCTTAAACTTCTATAAAAGGGTGTTTTAAAACACAACAGAAGAGAGAGAGAGAGAGAGAGAGAGAGAGAGAGAGAGAGAGAGAGAGTCAGAGTCATAAAATTGGTACCAAAAAGTATGCTTGCTACTGTGATAAACCTGATTATGTGGTTCTTAGGCCTCTGGAACTGGTTTGTAGGACAAATGTGAAAGATTTTCTAAGAAAGCCCATGAATGTCTTATGCAGAGTTCAATAGGCCATGTTGATGGAAGGGCAGATAGGTGAGGATCTTGGAGGCCTGACTCATGCATAAGCAGGCTCCAGGGAGAACCATGACAGTTGGGAAGAGAGCTGGAGCTCATTCAGGTTGTAGAAATCAACTTGCAAAGAAAATCAGTAGTTTTTTTTTTCTTTAAAAATTAATCTTTTGAATTGTTTATAGTTTACTCTGCTGTGAATTGTGAGGTATTGGTTCATAACGCTACCTACTTTCCCCAGTACCTTATGCGACAATATATTTTCTCTGTTAATTTATAAGCTCACTGTTGCTTTCCTCCAGATTCCACTCTGAATTTGGTTTTGATTCTGATTCTGGACCATAGGCCATCTGTCTGTTTGTATACACATGCCATCCATCTGGTCAATAATGTTATCTTTTTTCCTGTTTGGTTTTGTATGATTAAATGTTCTTATGCTTTTATTACTTTATTTGCTGACATTAAATGATATCCTTTTGCACCCATAAATGAGGCATCAGCAAGTTTATTCTGCCTCCAATGTACTTTCTTCACATCTGGCTTTTTTAGTTGTTGTAATTTCCACATTGACAGAGAAGATAATGCTCATATTACTTTTCTGTCATTTTAATAAATATTAGTTCCATTGCTGAACAATTTATTCATCAGCACATCTTTTTTACCAGTGTCCTTGCTCATCTCTTCTCCACTGGACACAACCTGAAGTGTAGATGAGGATGAGAATGCATAGATAACAATGATGAAGTGTAAAATGGACACACTGAATGTCATTATTCATCAATGAATTTTGCATCTTAAACTAAAAAAGGGAGGAAGCAAGAACAGAATGGGATTAAAGACTATGAATGTTAATAAACAACTTTGTATTAGAATTTCTGGCAAGAAACAGAACTGTGGTATAGATGAGTAGGAGATTCACAGAGGTGGCGGTTGTCGGAGAGGGGGGCAGCTGATTTTGCTTTACAGCTCCAGATGTCAGAGGTGAGGAGTACCTGATTCCTCTCAAGGTCCAGATTATGACTGTGAAAGTGAATTCTGAGAGTTGAGAAGATCTTTAGATACTGACATGTCAAGAGACAGAGGGCAGCGAGAAGTCACTGACACATATTGGAGAAATTGCCTTATCCAGAGATATAGCTAGGACTAGAGTTGGGAGAAAGTTCCCTGCTGACATATCCAGCTATTTGATTTGGAAAATACTAGAGCTATGTACACCTAAGGAGGACAGACTTTCCCTTGAAGATATGGTGGTCCTTATTCCCAGTCATCTTGGGGGATAAGTTTGCTTCTGTCTTGGTTAGTTTTGACTTTTGTAACAAAGCAATAGGCTTGATGGTTTGAAAAGACTTTTATCTCTACCAGTGTTAGAATCTGGGTTATTCAAAACTAAGATGCCATCACATTTACAAATGACCACCTTCTCACTGTGTCTTCACATTGTTGGTTAGTTGGTCTGATAGCAGGAGGACAGGACATCAGGTGGGTCCATCCTCACAATCTACTTCTTGAAATACTAAGACCTAGAACACAACCATTCTGATTGGATCAACGGAGTAGAGCCTGAGTCATATCTTTCACCTCCAGTGGAAGCATAACATTCTTAAGTGTTGTCAATCAATGACTATCTAAATATGGTTTTAGGAGCCCTGAATCTTATGAGATTAATGTACTGCACAAGGCTTTATCATAAACAGTGAGGCCATACCATTGCCCCTCCTGTTAGAATTAACCCAAGTGGGCCTCTCAGTTACCTGGACAGAAAATATGGCTTTCAAAAGCTTTTTGTTCCAGAAATAGTATAAAGCTCACAAAATGTAAAGTGATGTCATGGTCTCTTTGGCCAGTCTACTATTAACATCTCCATGTTCCACTTTGCTCTTTGCATCCACTGCCTCTGTATGACTCTTGTGGATTCCTTTTATGGAGATCTCAAGGACCAAGAAGTTGAGGGGATTCCAGAGTGAGAGGTTAGTGACAGCTCAGTAGTCAGGAATGAGAGTATTAATCCTACTTTTTTTTTAATCTTTATTTTTTGTTAAATAAGAACTTCACTCTTCCCTCAAAGGCTCCACCTCTTGATGCTATTACCTTGGAGTCTACAATTTCAATTCATGAATTTGGGAGATGATATAAACATTCAGTACCCAACTGTCTGCCTGGAGTATTCAGAGGGCAGCTTTAAGGAAGAAGGTGGTTGGGGAAGGGAATCATCCTGTGACATGATAGCTTTCCATTTTAGTGAGAAATATGAAAGGATTGCATCACATCAGGATGAGTTCAAAGATGAAAAGCTCTGGTTTAGTTTGTGCAGAAGAAGAAAACTTCAGCTGGCCTAGTAAAGGGGGAAAATTAATGAGGCTGGGTAAAACGAGACCAATAGCACCAGTGACAGCAAGTGCTTTTCTTTGGGAGAAGCTGGATCCCGGGCAGACTACAATTGAGATATTAAGGACAGCAGATGGAACTGTGTCCTTAGGGGTTGTCAACATTTGTGTTAATATTGCTTATTATATGCAAATTGAGAGGTGTTATTTTATGATTTTCCTAAATTTTTAAATTTTCTGTTTCCCCTCAAGAATTTTATATATGAACAATGCATCTACATCACCCCTGCTCCAGTCCTTCCCTTCTAAGCTCTCCAGAGTCTCCCACTCCTTTCCAAATTCATGAGCTCTTCTTTATTATCATTATATATGCGTACTTGTGTATGCAACCTACTGAGACCATTTAAGATTGCTTAAGTGTGCATGTGGCCAGGGCTGATTGTATTGTTTGAAGTCAATTAAACTCAATGTTCCAAAGAATAATATAATTAATCTACATGGGAAGCAAATGAGTAGATTGTGTTCTTTTTACTTATTTTTTTATTTATTTTAACACACATTCTTTCTCCCACTCTCTTCCTTTCTCTCTCTCTGTCTTTCTCTGTTTCTGTTTGTTTCTGTTTCTGTCTCTGCTTCTCTGTCTCTGTCTCTCTGTCCCTGTGTCTCTGTCTCTCTCTCTGTCTCTCTCTCTGTGTGTGTGTGTGTGTGTGTGTGTGTGCAGTTACCCTCAGGGTCCACAGAAGAGGATGTTGAATACTAGACTTACAGGCAGTTATGAGCCACCCTGTGAGCACTGGGAATTGAATGTGGGTCCTCTGCAAGACCAGTCAGTATGTGCTCTTAGCTGGGCCATCTCCTTCAGACCTCTATTTTGTTTTTAGGTTGTTTTTTTTTCAAACTCTTAGTTGAATTTTTTTTTCACAATAAAGCTATAGTGGTTTTATTATGGCATTACCATATAGGTTGATACAGAATTTAGACAATTGTAGATATAAGAACAATAGCAATAAAGATATAGACAACTTAAATTTATATATCATAAGAGAGCCTCAATATACACTAGACAAAATTGACATACTTAAGAAGAAATTAAATTCAACACCCATTCCTCAGTAATTGATCCACTCAGAAGAGAGAAAATCAGAAAAGACATTAGAAAATAGAGTATTACCAACAAGTTGGCATTTATAAAACATAATACACAGGAACAGGACTATATATTATTTCATGTAAATTTTAAAACTATACCAAGTCAGGTCAGAATGAGATTAGTCCTACAATTGTTTCGACTTGTACCCAGGGTGAATTTCTTTTTTTTTTTCGGTTTTTATTTTATTTAAAACTTTTTCCCATACCCACCATTGCTCCCTCTCCCTTCCCTTCTCCCAGTCCTCCCCCAGCCTCACACCCCCCCCTTTCACTCCCCAGAGAAGGCAAGGAATTCCAAGGAGAGTCAGTTCAGTCTGGCATTTCCAGTTGAAGTAGGATTCAGTCTCTATCTCAAGTATTAAGGCTGAGAAAAGAGTTTTCCCACTAGGCATGGGCTTTGAGAAGCCAGTTCATGGACCCTGGGATAGATTCTGGTCAGATTACAAGAGGCTCAGGGAAACTGCATACCTTTCGACTGTCACCTACCTTCAGAGGGTCCAGATTTGTTCCATGAAGGCTTCTCAGCTGTTATTTCAGAGTCTTCAAGCTCCCAACAGCACTGGACTGTCTACTTCATGGGTCTCCCTGCCATCATCTCAATCTATCTGCTCATTCCAACTCTGTTTCCTCATTTCACCTGGACTAGTAGTTCAGCCTGGTGTTTTGTTATGGATTTCTACATCTGCCTCCATCAGCTGCTGGATGAAAGTTCAGATCCATACATTTGCCTGCAAATTTCAGGATGTCATTTTCCTTTTAACTGCTGAGTAGTACTACATTGTGTAGATGTACCACAATTTGTTAATTTATTCTTTAGTTGAGGGGCATCTAGGTTGTTTCCAGGTTCTTGCTATTATAAATAATGCTGCTATGAACATAGTTGAGCTAATGCTTTGGGGTATGAATGTGCATGCTTTGGGTATATGTCCAGTAGTGGTATTGCTGGATGATTGGGGAGATTGATTTTCAGTTTTCTGAAGAACTGCCAAACTGCTTTCCAAAGTGGCTGTACAAGTTTACACTCCTAACAGCAATGAAGGAGTGTTCCCCTTGCTCCACAACCCCTCCAGCATAGGTTGTCATATGCATTCATTACATTTGTAAAGTTTCTCTCTGGCGTGAATTCTTTTATGATTTTTTTTGTCTCTTCTTTTATTATGAATAAAGTCTTATTTTTTATCCATGTATCCTCTTGTTCAAACTCCCTTCTGTTAGGTTGTAACATTGCTATGGCCACGCCCCTATCTGCAGGGTCTCCAAGGAACCTCTGACATAGGCATGCCTACCATTAAAATCCCAACCACATGGAAGATTTCCTATTTTTCTTTTCCTCTCTGCCCTCAATCTCTTTCTCAATCTCCTCTCCTCTCTTCCCTTCCCCCTTCCCCTCCTTAATAAACCTAATATGGCTCCCTTGGCAGCATGCTGGCAAGTAATTTCATGTGCAAACTACTAACACCTTCCCCCTCCAGCCCTACCCAGTCACTCTCTCTTCTCCCAATTTCCTTATCTTCTCCCCAGCAAGGGCAGGAGGTCCCAAGGTCCCAAGGTGGCTTTGTTCAGCATCCACTCCAGGGAAATCTGCTTTCCTCATCCCAACATCAAGACTGAGTCAGGTGTTCCTCTAGAGGGAATGGGCTCTAAGGTGCTAGTCCAAGGTGCTTGAGATCCCAAGCTGTTTAATGGTAGTGGTTTACAGCTTGGGAATGCTTTGCTTTTTGTTTAAAGTCTACTAATGAATGAGTACATCCCCTGCTTATCTTTCTGCATTTGCGATACCTCCCTCAGGAGGCTATTCTCTAAATCCATCCATTTTCCTGCAGATTTTAGGATGTCATTTTTTCTTGATTCTGAGTAGTACTCCATTGTAGAGATGTACCACAGTTTGCTAATCCATTCTTCAGTTGAGGGGCATCTAGGTTGTTTTCAGGCTCTTTTCTTTTTTTATTATGAATAAAGTCATATTTTTTATCTATGTATATCCTTGTTCAATATTCCCTTCCCCCTCCCACCCCCTCCAGCCACTCTCTCTTCTCCACATCTTCCCATCTGCTCCCCAGCAAGGGCAGGAGTTCCCAAGATCCCAATATGGCTTAGTTCAGCATCCACTCATGACAGATCCAGCTTCCTCACTCCAACATCAAGTCTGAGTCAGGTGTTCCTCTAGAAGGAGTGGCACCTGATTGTCTATGATGATGCAGCTTGCCCTAGAGGTAGGGCCCAGCTGTGGGAGGTCCTTTCTGTTAGGAGTTGCTGGGGGAGTTCCCTTACAGCTAAAGCCCAGGGCCTGTCTGCTAGCAAGAGTCTGAGATCAGTGTGTGTGTGTGTGTGTGTGTGTGTGTGTGTGTGTGTGTGTGTGTGTGTGTGACCCCAGCCCTGGAGAGGGATTTTCTGGATGGGCATCTCAGGAGCTGGACTCTGCTCACATCTGATTCTATTCTGGACACGGGTATGAGTTTGAAAGGCATCCTTAGTTGAATTTTATATATTTATTTATCTTTAAATTATATTTTATTCTTTTGAAAGCTTTATTTATGTCATGCATATTGCTCATATTCATCACTGCTTCCCAACTCTGCATAACACCCCT
The DNA here is from genome assembly GCA_004025045.1 of Sigmodon hispidus. Classification (NCBI taxonomy): domain Eukaryota; kingdom Metazoa; phylum Chordata; class Mammalia; order Rodentia; family Cricetidae; genus Sigmodon; species Sigmodon hispidus. The sequence continues at coordinate 94,993 of PVIH01007050.1, forward strand.
CCCAGCTTCATAAATAATCCTCTGTACTGGTCAGGGTTATCTAGATGAATAGAACTGAAAAAAATGAACATGTATGTAATTTAGTATATCAATAATATAATTATTAATAATATATAATATGTTATATATGAATATATTTATTATATAATGATATATTATATAAAAATTTTCTCTATTAATAAAGGAGAAAGGTTACATATATACATATGTATGTATATGGGATTTATTAAGAATGGTTTATAGGTTATGGTTTAACTATTCAACAAATGGTTGTCTACCAATAAAAGGTTCAAAAATCCAAAGAACCCAATAGGTGTTGAGTCTACAAAGTAGATGTCACAGCTGGTTTTCAGTCTACACCAGAATCCCAAAGAACTAAGCTCTAATGACTGTGAAGGGATGGATTCTTATTGAAATCAGGCAAGCAAAGAAAGAAAGCTTCCTTCTTTTATGTCCTTTATATAGAGTGCCAGCAGAAGTGTGGACCAGATCAGTGGTGGATCTTCCCACCTCAAATATCTGGATTAAATGTGGATCTTCTCACTTTGAGAAGTCTGGATTTAAAGTGGGTCATCTCACTTTAAATGATTTAATTAAAAAAAAAATCTCTAACCTGTGTACCTGGTCCCTTGAATTTTAGTTAATTTCAGGTGTAGCCATCATACCCTCTGATTCCAATCAGTGCTGCCTATTTTCCTGTCAGTGTGTGTCTATCCACTGCAGCACAAGCATCCCATAATAGTGGCCCCTTTCCATACAGGAAGTGGTATTTTCTCTCTTCACATCTATCAATTGCCAATAGCATCTCCTACAGGGGTGAGGCCTTGGGGACTTCTCTCTCATTCATCCTAGATTTATTTATTTTTTACTGGCTCCGTATGTGCCTAATAAATTATTGAAATGTCTTCTTTTCTGTAGTCTTTATAACATCTATCACCAGGAATAGAAGAGCAAAACTAAGTGTATTTCACACAGTAGGTTCCTCTGACAATGATATGGCCCATACATGTTCATTGTACAAAAGTCTACAGTGTATAGGAGAATTGGAGAGGTACATAAAAATGACAATTTTGAGGCATAGCATTGAGGATATTTACATAGTAGCATCCTAAACAGAAAAACTAGATGTTGAGTTAAGGTTAAAAAAATTAAAATGTATGAGACTAAGGCAGGAGGGTTGCTATGGGTTTGAAAACATCCTGGGCTGTATAGCAAGATGCTGTCTTTAAAAAAAATAAGAAGAAACAGACAACCAACAGAGAAAGAAAGCAAATGCGCAGTTCAAGTTGATACAATGCCCCCTGCAGCAAGTCAATAGCAAAGAAATATAACATTGCCCTTGTCCCAGGAGTAGGGCTCCTGTCCCTTGCATGGGCAAGTGAGAAAACTCAGTGCATCCTTTTATTCATGATGTCTGGCAGTAAATAATTTTTAAAAAATGAATTTATTATGCCTTTAATAAAGACAGCAGTAGTTTACAGAAAAAAGAAGCAAAATATGACCCACCGAAATGTGTCCATAAAAATGTTTTTATTGTTTCTTTGTGAAAATGTATTGAGGCAAGAAAAACTGCACAATTAGCAAAGATAAACCAAATGAGGAAATGACTGAGAAGTCAAATAATTACGGATATGTTTATGTGTATGTGTAAGTGTGAATGTATGTGCATTATATGTGTGTCTCTGTGTGTGTCTATATGTCTGTGTGTGTGTCTGTCTGCCTCTATGTGTGTGTGTGTGCCTGTGTGTGTGTGCATGTCTTGCATGTGTGTGAGTGTGTGTCTGCCTCTATGTGTGTGTGTGCCTGTGTGCGTGTGTGCATGCATATCTGTGTGACTCTCTCTCTCTCCTCTCTCTCTCTCTCTCTCTCTCTCTCTCTCTCTCTCTCTCTCTCTCTCTCTCTCTCTCTCTCTGTATGTGTGTGTGTGTAGGGGGGACTGAAGAAGACAGTGTCATCTCTCACATTCCACCTATTTTTTTTTTCTAGGAGCAGCCTCTGCAAACTTAGAACTCACACCCTCTAGACAAGGCAGGAATCCCAAAAGATCTTTCTGTGTCTGACCCTAACAGAGCTTAGGTTACAGGCATTTACAGGTACATGACTGGTTATGTAGGGGCTCCAATAAATAGACTTAATCACTGTGCTGCTTCTCCAAACCTAATATGCAAAAATTTAATTTTTTAAACCTGCCCAGTGGTAGTGGCACCCACCTTCAATCCCAGCACCAGCACTTGGGAGGCAGAGCGAGGTAGGCAGGTGAATCTCAGTGAGTTCAAGGCCAGCCTGATCTGCAAAGCAAGTTCTAGAATAGCTAGGGCTGTTATAACAGAGAAACTCTTATATAAATATATAGTTGGTGTAATAATCCCTGGCAACTGGTTTTAAGTTTCTGTAAAACTGGACTGGTTCAGAGGAGGAACCAAGAGCACAAGAGAGAAAACAGAAGTAGGCTTGCGCATAAGTGCACCCATTCTTCTTATTATTATTATTAATAATAAAGTCACACTTTCTTCTGTGTATATCCTTGTTCAAGGTCCCTTCCACCTCCCACCCCCTCCAGGCTCTCTCTCTTCTCCACATCTTCCCATCTCCTCCCCAGCAAGGGCAGGAGGTCCCAAGGATCCAGTGGCAGATCCAGTTTCCTCACTTCAGTATCAAGTCTGAGTTAGATGTTCCTCTGGAGGGAGTGGGATACAAGGTGTTTCAGATCCCAAGCTGTTCAGTGGTTGTAGTTTGCAGCTTGGATATGCTTTGCTTTTTGCTTTTTTGTTTAGAGTCCACTAATGAGTGAATACATCTCCTGCTTATCTTTCTGTGTTTGTGATACCTCACTCAGGAGGATATTCTCCAAATCCATCTATTTGCCTACAAATTTTAGGATATCATTTTTCTTACTGCTGAGTAGTACTCCATTGTGGAGATGTACCACAGTTTGTTAATCCATTCTTCATTTGAGGGGCATCTTGGTTGTTTCCAGGTTCTTGCTATTACAAATAATGCTGCTATGAACATAGTTGAGCTAAGGCCTTTGTAGTGTGAATGTGCATCTTTAGAGAATATGCCCAGAAGTAGTATTGCTGGATCCTTGGGGAGATGTATTCCCAGTTTTCTGAGAAATTTCCATAGTGGCTGAACCAGCTTACACTCCCACCAACAATGGAGGAGTGTTCCCTTTGCTCCGCAACCTCTTCAGCATAGGCTGTCCTCTGTGCCTTTTATCTTAGCCAATCTGACAGGTGTAAGGTGGTATCTCAAAGTTGTTTTGATTTGTATTTCTCTAATGGCTAAAGAAGTTGAGCACTTTTTCAAGTGCCTTTCAGCCATTTGTAATTCTGCTGAGAATTCCCTTTTTAGTTCTGAACCCCATTTTTTGATTGGGTTATTCAAGGTTTTGGGCTCTAGTTTCTTGAATTCTTTATATACTTTAGAGATCAGTCCTTTATCACGTGTAGGGTTGGTGAAAATCCTTTCCCATTCTGTAGGCTGTCGTTTTGTCCTATTGACAGTGTCTTTGGCTTTACAGAAGCTTTTCAGTTTCAGGAGGTCTCACTTATTGATTGTTGTTCTTAGTGTCTGTGCTAATGGTGTTATATTTAGGAAGTGGTTGCCTGTGCCAGTTCATTGGAGGGTATTTCCCACTTTCTTTTCTATCAAGTTCAGAGTGGCTGGGTTTATGTTGAGGTCTTTGATCCACTTGGATTTGAGTTTTGTGCAGGGTGATAGGCTTGGATCTATTTGCATTTTCTACACACTACCAACCAGCTATGCCAACACCATTTGTTAAAGATACTATCTTTTTTTCCATTGAATATTTTGTGCCTTTTTTCAAAGATCAGGTGTTCATAGGTTTTTGGGTTAATGCCTGGATGCTCAATTCAATTCCATTGATCCTGAAGTCTGTTTTTATGCCAGTATCAGGCTGTTTTTATTACTGTAGCTCTATAATTTAACTTGAAGTGAGGGATGGTGATGCCTCTTGAGGTTTTTTTATTGAGCAGAATTGTTTTGGCAATACTGGCTTTCATGTTATTCCAAATGAAGCTGAGTATTGTTCTTTCAAGTTTCATAAAATATTGTATTGGGATTTTGATGGGCAGTGTGCATCCATTCTTCAGTTGGCCTGGCCATATCCTGAATGCTGAGGCTTCAAGTCCTAAAGGTCAAGTCTCTAGGTAAAGGCGATAGTGCCTGCTCTCCACTACATAAATGTTTGGTGCTGGTTTTGTATTATTAATGATAATGATAATGAGGATCATTATAATTAACAAACATTATCAGAGCCAATGTAGTGAACCAGAGAATTCACTGATCTGAAGAAGCAAAGTCTAAGTTGAATATGACCAAAGCCTATGATTTCCAAGACCCTTTGCTTTCCTGAAAAGGGCTTCTTTTAAGGAAACAGGCAATCTAGGGCTTGGAAACCTCTCTTTGTAGTGAGAGATTTTTTTTAAATTGTAGTTAAGTTTGCTGAAACAGACTTTGACTTTCATTACTTAATGATACTGCTAGGCCAGTGTCTTCGGCCTTAGCACAATTGTGTCTGCATTCATTACTGAAACTGGGAAAGACACGTTGGTTTGTTAGTAGGGAGGATTTATTGTTCTGGGGTTATATCTGGAAATATATTTGGAAAGAGATCATCACAAAAATATGTGTGCTAAAACTAAATGACGTGCAAGCTTTCCTTTGCAGTTACCATAATTGTAACAGTTGAAGCATATGCTGATTATCATGATAAATCTGACTCTAATTATCACCAAAATGATACAGCGTGTACAAATAGCATTTGTTTCTCATCATATGGTCTGCAAATGCTGAGTGTCACTTCTACTGTAGCGTATGCTCCTTTTAGAATTCAATACTAACATATTAGAATTGGCCTTCTGGGCAAAATCTTACTATCTAAATTCTCAAATGTTATAAGATTTACTGAATTGCTCTTAAAATCAAAATTATAGATTTTATAAAACCTTCTTGTTATTAGACATTATTTGGGTGTAATATTTTTGTCAGGTTAGGCAGTTATGTTCAGTGGCAGTGTATATTGACATAGAGTTCAGGGGAGTAAAAACATGTATTAGGCATCAAAAATTGCTAGGAAAAAAAAAGAAGTAGGTAGATTTTATGGAGCTAGAAGCCATGTATAAGTCTATACTATTTGACTGACAGAATGTTCTAGAACAAATGTAGATACCCAATATATCCTGCATTGGGCCAGATGCAGTGGCTCTGGGGATTACATGGCCTCAGGAGAAAATGGCTGTCAGAAGATGAGGTGGAGACAAAGGTACTAAGAGCTGGAGACTATGCACTGAGCATCTCTCTACAGCAAATGCTTCTTGAAGGAGAGACAAAGACTATGTTCAATACATGCCTGGTAACATAGGAACAGTTATTACTACACATCTCTTTTAAGCTTTGAAAATACAGAAACTGATAAGAACCAAAGGTAATCCTCATTTTTACTGTGATAACCATGAAGGATTCCTCTGTGCAGTAAACCTATTGAAAGATAGCAAGCACCAGAGCTATGAGCCCCAGACTGAGCTGTTTTTAGAGACAAATTCTACTTTTGGTTCTTTTATCTGCTTTGAATTGTATTTATTTCTTATGTCACTTATGACAAATGAACTCTATTGAACACTTTTCATGAAAGTGACATGAAGCATGCAGAGACATACTGCCTAATATCCTAAATACCTGTTATGTATACTGAGCATGAGAAACTGGACATTATCAGTGATTTTTTTCCTAAAATATCTTTTATTTATTTTTGATAATTTTATACATATGTGCAATATATCTTATCACATCTACCACAACTTACCCCTCCCATTCACCCCAGACATAGCCAACACAGTCACTCATACCTTTCCTTTCTCTCTCTCTCTCTCTCTGATAGCACACTAAATTCAATTAGTGCTGTCTCCTATAATGTTGACTAATTTTGGTTTGATCTTCTTCAGGTCTTATGTAAGTAGAGTATTGCACTCAGTTTGTGAGTGCAAAGTCTATGTCATGTCAAGAAGATAATTCATATATGCATATACATGTATACATATATCTTATGAGTAGTGAAGAGATAGAGACTGAAATAGTCAACTAATACCCTGTTATAAGCTTTTTGTATCATGTTGACTTCTATATATATGGAAGGAAAGGGGGAATAGATTAGTCTTGAAGACAATATCAGAAGAATTTAGGCACTGTCAAAAGCTGTTACTCACAGAGAATAAAAGGCATTAAGTTGATGGAGTCAGAAACAGGAATGAAAAAGGAACTTCAAAAGCTCTGTAGAGCTGGCTTGTGTCTTGATCTCTGGCCAGACGCCAGGGACCATTTGTCCATGGTCATCTTCTAGGACCATTTCTATCTCGTTAGAATTTCTATTGCTGTAATGAAACACCCTGACCAAAGGCAGCCTGGGATAAAAGGGTTTATTGTTTATACTTTCACATCATAGTCCATCATGGACAGAAATCAGGACAGAAACTCAAGGCAGGAATCTGGGGGCATGAACTGATGATGAGACCATGGAGAATTTCCCCCTCCTGGCTTGCCTTCTAAAGCTTGCTCAGTCTACTTTCTTATAGCACTCAGGACCATTAGTTCAGAGACGGCACTACTCACAATGGGCTGGACCCTTCCAGTCAATCATAATTAAGAAGATGCCCTGTGAGCTCACCTGCAGCTGATCTTACAGATTCATTTTCTCTGTTGAGATTCCCTCTCCTTAGATGATTCTAGCTTGGTTCAAACTGGTATAGCTAGCATAGTAATTATGTTCATTCCTGCTCATACAATACTGTTCTACTTATCTCCTTTAAACTCCAGTAGTCGGGGTCATACAAAACTCATGGCTTCACATCATCTATATTTTGGTTCTGTCCTTGGCTCTTCTATTGATAAGCCATGAATCTCCATTTTCTTATCTATAGGAAGAGGACAGACTAGTGATGCAGAAGCTGACATGTAGAAAAAACTCAAAATCATACTGGCTTTCATCTCACTTTCCTCATAGCTCTCTAAGGAAAAATTAATTTTAAAAAAGATTTACTTCAGGGCAGAAGACATGGCTCAGATGTTGAATCCATGCTTCTTTTGCAGAGGACACAAGTTTGGTTCCCAGCATTTATCAGGTAGCTAACAACTGCCTGCAACTCCATTTTCAGGGGATACAAAGCCCTCTTCTGGATTTTGTGAACAGACACACACACACACACACACACACACACACACACACACAGAGTGAGAGAGAGAAAGAATTTTTTAATTAATGGAAGCATTATTTTAGAAATAATTTTATATTCTTTGGTGTCATATTTACCTATTGGTGTACTATTCCTAATGAAATTTTTCTTTTCATTTATAAAAGCTTTATTTACCTGCAGTGAAGACTTGGGAAGCCTTCTACATCATCTGAGCTCTAGACTTGAATATATAAAGAAAAGAAGACAACCCATCCTGGCTGAACTGATCTGATTTTGGATAGCAACTAGAAAATAGTTCATTCTCTCCTGTGGACTATGTGGTAATGTCTCTATTTATTACAAAAAAAAACAAAAACAAAAAACAACAACAAAAAAAAAACAGGAGCAAAGGACACTGAAGTATTCTAAAAAGTAGATTTTTTTATTATTATTATTAAGAATGGTATAATACACCCATTGCTTCCGGTTCCACTCCCAGGACCAAGTGCTGTCTGCAGAGTCCCAGCACACTTTGGAGCAGGGGCAGGTAAACTCTGCCCCTGACCACATCCACAGCTCCTGCTGAGAGAATTTGCACGGCTCCCCACCACGACCTCGAACTGAGCGAACCAACTACAGGGGTCTCTGAAGGGCAGATTCAGACCCCGCCCAGAGGTGAGGAGGGGTCACCAGGCCTCAGCGCCTGTATCCCAGCCTGGGAGGGAGAGTTGAGCTCCCATTGCTTCTGGTTCCGCTCCCGGGACCAAGTGCTGTCTGCAGAGTCCCAGCACATTTTGGAGCAGGGGCAGGTAAACTCTGCCCCTGACCACATCCACAGCTCCTACTGAGGGAATTTGCACGGCTCCCCACCATGACCTCGAACTGAGCGAAACAACAACTGCAGGGGGCTCTGAAAGACAGAATCAGACTCTGACCAGAGAGGTGACAGGAGGCACACAAACCCGAGTGCCACAACTGAACAGGTCCGATCTAATCGTGAAACACTGAAGCCATGGGCAAACGTCAGTGCAAAAAATTACATAATAATACAAAGGACAACATGGTAACTCCAGAAGAGAGTGGCGATCTTACAAATACAAGACCTGAACTGAGCAATGAAGAGGAAACAGAAGCAAGCAACACCAAAAATTACTTTTTGATGATCATTGAAGCTCTAAAAGAAGATATGAAAAAAAGCCTTAAAGAAATAGAAGAAAATACAAACAAAAAATTGGAAGAGATGAACAAATCTATGAAAGAAACATGTCAGGAACTAAAAGCTGAAATAAAGGCTGAAATAGAAGCAATAAAAAAGGCACAAAATGAGGCAAAGATTGAAATAGAAAACCTGAAGAAAAAAGCTGGAACCACAGATACAAGCATAACAAACAGAGTTCAAGAGATGGAAGATAGAATCTCTGAAGTGGAAGACTCAGTAGCTAAAATAGATATATCAGTCAAAGAAAATAGTAAAACTAAAAAGGCCATAACTCAAAATGTTCAGGAAATCTGGGACACCATGAAAAGACCTAATTTGAGAATAATAGGAATAGAAAAAGGAGAAGACTACCAGCTCAAAGGCACAGATAATGTTTTCAATAAAATCATAGAAGAAAACTTCCCTAACCTGAAGAAGGAAATGCCTATAAAGATACAAGAAGCTTACAGAACACCAAATAGATATTATCCCAAAAAAAAAAGTCAGCACGCCACATCATAATCAAGCTACACAAAACATACAGAATAAAGAAAAAATTTTAAGAGCTGCAAAAGAAAAGGGCCAACTCACATATAAAGGCAGACCCATCAGAATAACGCCTGACTATTCAATGGAAACGATGAAAGCTAGAAGGGCTTGGTCAGAAGTTATACAGACGCTAAAACAGCATGGCTGCCAAACTAGAATACTATACCCTGCAAAATCATCAGTCACCATAGATGGAGTAAACAGGGTATTTCACGACAAAGTCAGACTGAAAGAATATCTATCCACCAACCCAGCACTACAGAGAGTATTAGAGGGAAAACTCCAGCCTAAGGACCTCAGACACACCCAAGAAATCACAAACAATCAATAATTCCACAGAAGAATACCCTAGAGAAAGGAAATACAAACAAGTTGCCACCAAAAATGGCAGGAAATATGAATCAATGGTCACTAATTTCCCTTAATATCAATGGTCTCAACTCTCCTATAAAATGTCACACACTAACAAGATGGATACAACAACAGAAGCCATCCTTCTGTTGCCTACAAGAAACACACCTCAACTGCAAA
>PVIH01007051.1:0-104370 GCA_004025045.1 Sigmodon hispidus
CTCCTTTCTCTCTCTCACTCCTCTCCCTCCCATCTTTGATAAATTAAAGACAGTATGCTGCACCCCTGACTTAGCCCTCGGGACACAGATGGGTCTCCTGAGAAGCAGTACACTTGGAAGTGGCACGGGTCACTTTCCTCGTGTGTCACCAGATACAGTAAGAAGTAAGTACCAATAACCAGAAGTTTGCTCACATGGAGATTTCTTCACAGTTATGAGCGTTTCTTGGTGTGACTCATCCATGCTCCGTAATCACATCAGACACGGTCAACTCTCATGTCATTTTCAATTTTGCTGATTCTAGTGTGTGTGTGTGTGTGTGTGTGTGTGTGTGTGTGTGTGTGTGTGTAAATATCAGAAGGATCACAGCCAGAGGTCTCAAGGTAGAAGATGGCTGCCTTCTAATTTCTTTGGACCTTCTCATACTTTTTTCTTTATCTATTGTTGTTTGTTTTTTTTTTAAAGGCAGTACCCAGGCTTCCCTACCCCCAGCTTACAAACAGAGGCCCATAGAGGTTGAAGTTGCCAGAAAGTTTCAGCCAAGTAGGGCTGTCGTATGTGTGAGGTCACCCACTGAAAGGATGCATTAGGATGTACTGTCTGCCTGTCTTCACACTAAGAAACCAGGAAGAGTGTAGAAGGATGGCGCTGGGGTGGCTACTATGATCAAGATGTGTTGTTTAGGGCTGGAGAGATGGCTCAGAAGTTGGGAGCGCTGACTGTTCTTCCAGAGGTCCTGAGTTGAGTTTCCAGCGACGACATAGTGACTCACAGCCATCTATGATGACATCTGGTACCCTCTTCTGTACACTGTATACATAATAAATCTTAAAAAAAAAATATATGTGTTGTTTACATGTCCAATATTCTATGATATTCTATTTTTTAAAAAAAAACAAAAACAAAAAAAACCAACTAGGAAGAGGCTGGTTGTGCTGACCCCTGCCATTGATCCCAGCACCCAGATAGATCTCTGAGAGTTCAAGTGCAGACTAGTCTATGTAGAAAGTTCCAGACCGTCCCCATTCAGGGCTACTAGTGAGAGCTTGTCTCAAAAGAGAAACTAGGAAGAAATTAAGCTTCTCCAATCTTTGCTATGTGGATGGTCACCAGGGCTCACATCTAGTCTGACTGCCAGGGGATCACGATTCACAAATAGCAGGCTAGTGAGTTAGTTTAGCAGGGAAAGACACTGCTCCCAAGCCTGAGAATCTGTGCTGGAGTCCCAGGACCCACCTGGTGGAAACAGAGAATGGATTCCTGCAGGTGTCCCTTGACTTCCACACAAATGCTATGGTGCATGCATACTCACACACATACATACATATGCACACAAATGAATACTACTGTTTCATTGGAGAGGCTAAAAATGTTTAAATGCATAGAATCTGCTTTTCTCTAGGATCTTTGGGATGAATATAAAATCAAAATTTTAGAAATTAGGAACCGCCTACACCACAGGTTTGTTAGGGAAGATGAGAACAGAGAACCACCCAGGGCTGGGCTGGAGTTTGGAAAACCCAGGTCCTGTTCCCTCCAGGACTGGTTCTGTGCAGTCGATGGGTCATCTCTGAATCTTCAGACCCCTCATCTGAGAGCTTCAGAGTGATCAGGGAATGGAGAAGGCACTTTCTAAGTTGAGTCAATATTGTAGAGTTTTGGGTGGTGGTGGCAGTGGCGCACACGCCTTTGATCCCAGCACTCAGGAGACAGAGAATGGCAGATCTACGAATCTGTGGCCAGCCTGGCCTACAGAGTGACCAAGGGCTACACAGAGAAACCTTGTGTGGGCGGGGAGTAAGGTGTTGAATATGAATATGTAAATATTCTGGGAGCCTTGGGAGATGGCTCAGTTGGTGAATTGATTGCCAAATGAGTATGAGGGCCTTGGCACCCACATGAAAAGCCAGGTATATGAGACACAGCTATGATTTCAACACCAAGGAGGCAGGACAAGAGGATCCCTGGGGCTCGCTTGCTGGGCAGCATAACCTAATCATGATGCCCTGGCTTCAGCGGGAGAGTCCCTGAGGAATGACACAAGAGGCTGACCTCTGACCTTGTTGAGCACACATAGCACATATATACCTGCATGTGTGCACACACACAATGTTCTACCCCAGGCTGGTGGTGTAACTGGGATCTGAGAAAGCATGCTTGGTCAGCCTGAAGCCCTGGGTTCAATCCCCAGCAGGACAGAAAACAGGCTAGGTGCCTGTGAGGTAGAGGCAAAAGAGATTACATTAAAAAAGGGGGGAGGCTGGTTTTTTTGTTTGTTTGTTTGTTTTTTAACTGTAGATAGGTAAATATTGAAACATTCAGCTTTTCTCAGAGTGTTCAGCTGTAGGGTTACTCTGGCCTCTATACAATTAGAACCCTTTTTCCTCAGAAAGAGTGTTCTTTCTCCTGTGCCCAAGAATTCACACCTTCCTTTGCAGTCTGGAATTTAAAAGTGTATTTGCCTACACTTAAACCTTGGTACCTACGTGTGGCCACCACAGAATCACACTGTAGCACAGATTCAGGATTAGCTCACCAGGCCCAAACATTCAAATCAGTGTTCCTGTAAAGCCACTACCAAAACTTGTTTACTGAGTTGGGAGAGAGTGTCTGCAGCTCTGCCCTGTAGTGATTAGCATTCTAGACACTGAATTGGGCTGTGGACACAGCAAAAACCCCTCAGGAATTCGTCAAGACAGGACTGTCTCTGCTAGTTACTCCACAGGCCCTATAACCCTCTCCACCCTCAGGCCACTGCTCACTGCCTCTTGCAGACTAGACTTGCAACTTGGTGGGTGCGGCTCCTGTGAGATAGTACTTAACTAGGGCATCAGAAGATCGCCATCTGCCTTCCTTCCGGCCTACACTGGGGCTCTTTCCACCATCACACTCATTCTTGACATTTATCGCCCCTCCTTCCCCAATACCTCTTCCAAGTTCCTTAAACCCCAAGCCTGGTTTTCTTCCATTCCTTCAATCCAGGGTATAGTCATGAGTGGAAAAGGCAGGAAGGTCCTGAGCCTCCCTGTCAGGTAACAGAGGGGAGAAGAGGGCTGGCCCATGGCCCCTGATGACATTAATCTGAACCGTTGACCTTCTGGCTTCTCTGGTGGCTTCCTTCATTTCTGCTGCCCAATCAGCCAGCGAGGGTCTCTGTGGTTCAGGATCTGGAAAACACTTTCTCCTAGTACCTGAAAGTCTCTGAGAATGAGTTCTTTACAGTTCTACTTCTCTAAAGAAAAGTGTTTACTGAGGTACAGGTTAGGTCACCTGAGGAGCCCTCCATGTTCCTGTCAGAAACAGGGATTGCTCGCCCTGGCTTTGGTTTAGCATGCTGAGTCCGTGGTGCCCAGATAGCCTTGTCTTACGGCTCAGTGTGCCGCTGCAAGGTTTCCCTCACTCCAGAGGCTGTTGGTTAGCACATCCCATCACAGCACCCCCAAGTGGCCCATGACACATCAACATGCTGCCATTTAAAACCTTTTTCCGTTTCTTCTCTTTTTAAAGAACTGGACGTGAGTATTGTATTTACACCATTTCTACCCTTCTCTCCCCGTAATCCAACACCTCCCTCTCACATTCAAAGACTTTTCTTCAGTTACTGTTGAATTACACACACACACACACACACACACCCTACTGAGTCCATTTAATATTGCTTATATGTAATGAATGTGTTTAGGGCTGACCACTGGGATTGATAACCCATTAGGGAGCTTGTCCTTGGAGAAAACTGTCTCTCCATCTCCCGTAGCCTTGATGGCCAGAAGCCCTCTGTCTAGGGCTGGTCCTTGTGAAAACTTTCCTACCCTCACTGGTGTGTTTGGCTGCGGTGGTCAGGAAGCAGGTCTCATTTAGGAAACCCTATAGTTGAGATTTCATGCATCTCCCCTGCCACGTCTAGAAAGCACTGTATCCCAGCAGGCATCCTGATGTGCTGGCTTTCACAAGTATCCTACCCGTTTTCAGAGATATTTTGTGAGCCTTGGGTGTGTTGTAGATGTACTAACTGGGCCCCAGCACCGTTTATGTCCTTGTAGCATTTCACGTTAGCTTTTACAAACCACAGACAGGCCAAGGGACTGCTCAACTGGTAAGTTGCTTGCTGTGAAAACAGGAGTGTACAGATCCCCAGCATCTACATAAAGTCAGTACACTGCATACCTTGCAATCCCAGCACTGGGGAGGTGGAGCCAGAGAGAGGCTCCCTGAGCCCTGCTTCCTGGTCAGCTAGTCTAGCCATTCTGCAAGCTCTGTTCAGTGAACAACCCTGCCTCAAAGAATAAGCTGGAGAGTGGCCAAGGAAGCCACCTGTCATCTGCTTCTACACACATACATATCTGGAACCTGTCTCCACATACATAGGCTCAAAACATGGGCAGGAAAACAGTCCTGCCACACTTCTCAAAGCTCTTTTCTAAGTTGGATCTTCATTGATAAATATCCATACAGTTAATTTTTCAGAAAAATAAAATAATATGCAGAAACAAAATAATATTTTTAAAAGTAAAATAGGAGTATTTGGTTATTAAACCTCTACTCCTGTTTTGCATGAGTGAAGTCAATAGAGAAGAGGAAAAGTGGGGACTGGAGAGATGGCTCAGCGGTTAGGAGCACTGACTGCTCTCCTGGAGGACCTGGGTTCAGTTCCCAGCACCCACATGGCAGCTAACAACTGTCTAACTCCCAAGATCTGACACCCTCACTCAGACAAACATGCAGGCAATACACTAATACACATAAATAAATAGATAAATATTTAAAACAACAAGAAGAAGAGAAGTGAAGAGAGAGAGAGAGGATTTCAGATACCCCAGGACAACTTCAAACTTGCTATATAGCTGAGGATGACTTCTAATCCCCCTGCCTTCATCTCCCAAGTACAGCGATGTGCTAATACAGTATCTGCCATGCAAATACCATGCATGCTTGGTTTATATGGTGCCTGGGGTCTAACCTGGGACTATATGCAGGCTAGACAGGCAATCTACCAACTGAGCAACATCCCAGCACTGGGAGGTTTCTGGTTAGGCTGATAATACGCTGTCATGGAAGGTCCTTTCTCTCAGAATAGCATTAAATTTAGGAACTGCTGGCGTCCAGAGTTTCTCCAGAAATTGTTCAGTTACCTACCTTCTGGTTTTGTTTCTGTTCAGTCAGCGGCATGAATGAGAGCCATGAAAGCTTTTCCTAGCCGGTTTGCCTGCCTGATGACTCTGGCCTCTTCAGTCACCTAGAGAAACTTACTACATGGCTCTGTTTGCCTCAGAGATGATCCACATCAAAGGATTAGCATAGGGTGAAGAGGGGCTTTGCTTTGTGACTCTTGCTAATGTCAATCTTGTCAATGAGGCGCTCAACCTAAGTCATGCAGAGATTCTTCATTGTAAAGAATAAATTTCAGTGAAACTGGCCCAAGGCATCTGAAAGCGAGGGCTTGTGCTGAAGTCTGCTGATTGGTCCAGCTGTGCTTCAGGCGCCTGAGACCTTCCTACTTGAAGGCTGAATCTGTGGGGCATTTCCTAAAGGACTTTGCCTGATGGACATAGTCTAGAGCCCCAGCCGAGGAGAGAGAACCTGCCATTGGCTGATTGGGTCATCACAAGTCTAATTAAAAGATGTAAGTGAAGATTAAATACACATTTGCCACATGAGAGCCAATTTCAAGCATTCAGTTCACATTGTTTTATAGCTTGAAATGTACTTGCCTTCCTAAGATCTGACTATTACCCTTAGCTGGACTGTATCGTTAAGAGAAGGATGGCCAGGCTGGGTGTAGTGGTACACACCTCTAACCTTCAAACTCAGGAGGATTAGGAATTAGTAGTTCAAGGGTAGCCTTGACTATATAGCAAGTTAGAGGCTAGCCTTGACTACATGAGACCCTGTTTCAAAAAGCCAGAGAGAATGCGTGTCTTTAAGGGGATTGCCTCTTCCATTGTGACTTCCTGAGGTTGGAGGCACAAAGGTCACCTTTGGCAACTTCTAGGTGCCGCCTCCTGGCCTAGCGTCCCCTATTCATCCTGTCAGTAGCTGCCATGGTGTAGTAATTATGTAGCTAAGATATCCTGAGATGAGCCAGAGACAGGTCTCACAGTGTAGCCCAGGCCGGCCTCATATTTGCAGTGATCTTCCTGCCTCAGTCTCCTGTGTACTGAGACTACAGGTGTGAACCAACACACAGTTTCATTGGTATATCATGATCATGTATTCACACTGGCCTGCGTGCTAGGAACACCATAGGGGACAAATGTCCTCTGAAGACTGACTCCATGCTACAGAGCTTGGTCTTGTTGGAGGCGGTGTTAAACCAGAGTGTTGTGAGCTCTGAGCGTTGAGGCTTTGCACCGATACTCTCTATACTTCTCTTCAAGGAGAAATAGCTCGTGGCGTCATTATACAGATGAAAAGACTACAGCAGTGAGGAGGTGGGCTTTAGCACGACCACTGTTGCCGTACCACCTTTGTTCTGAGAGGCAGCGTTTAAGTATGACCCCCTGAGAGCCAAAGGCCTGGGTGGTGCTGAACTATTTAACCTTTCTGTGTGCTGGTTTCGTATCTGGTGAAACTGTTGGAATTAAACAGTTATATATTCGATATTAAAATGAATGATATAGTTATTCTATAATAATAGTTATTAGATTCTATATCATTCATTCAACAAGTATGTGTGAGGCACCCACAAATGCACTGATCATTGTATTAGGTCTTGGACAGATGATGAATGAGGCATAGTTCTGGGAGCCAGGCACCATGCTGCTGTTGCGTGGGGTGGGGTGGGGTAGGGTTCCCGGAGAGGACAGCCTGGGCTGATGGGACCGGAGTTTATGGGCAATAGGTGTAGGAGGTAGAGCAGAGAGGAGAATATTGCATTCTAAACAGGAGACTGTGACTCAGTGATCCTGTCACACCCAGAGAGAGGTGGGGAGGGAGGGAGAGGAGAGAGTGAAGGAGGAAGAAAGCCATGTAGTCATGCTTAGAGCCACAAAGCAAGGGAAAAGCACAGTTACGGGGGAGGAGGTGAGATAGAGAAATCTGCTAGGATTTGCACATTAGACAGACATAAGACTAAGTTGCCCTGTGGGACAACTTCCAGGGTCTAGACTAAGTTTGAAAGGGTAGATTGTTCCCCATTTCCCATTTCACTCCTAAGGGAGCCTCCAGCACAGCCTTTCAGCATGAGGGCTTATACTCTAGAGGCTTCAGGGAGCTCAGGCTTCCTGAGCTGGATTATGGAAATCTGTGGCCCTGGGCACCTAGGACATACGGGGTGTTAAAACCTGTTCCAGATGGAGGCAAGGAGGATGACCAGAAGCGCAGGAACCATCCCTCTTTCTGGAGGCTGAGAGAAAAGTGGGTCAGAACCAAGCTGGTGTTTCTTTTATTTTTTTATTTTATTTATTTATTTATTTATTTATTTATTTATTTTACTTTATGTGAATTGGTGTTTTAGCCTGCATGTATAACTGTGTAAGGGTGTCAGATCTTGGAATTGCAGTCAGTTGTTAGCTGCCATGTGGATGCTGGGAATTGAACTCAGGTCCTGCAGAAGAACAATCAGTGCTCTTAACCGCTGAGCCATCTCTCCAACCCACCTCTTTTTTGTAAAGATTTATTTATTTATTTATTATACATTATACAGAGGGCACCAGATGTCATCATGGATGGTTGTGAGCCAACATGTAGTTGTTGGAAATTGAACCTAGGTCCTCTGGAAGAACAATCAGTGCTCTTAACCTCTGAGCCATCTCTCCAGCCCACTGGCAGTTCTTGAGGAGTGCTCTTTCAGGGAAAAAAGAAGCAGTTGCCTACTAGTGAATGAATGTCTCCTCAGCCTCAAGTCCAGCCCTGACCTTGGAGCACCTGCAAGGCATCCCTGTGTGGATAGCTGAGAGGTTTCTCTGAGGGAAAGGACTAGAGCAGGGATCTGGGGACCCATGACGGAAAGTGCAGGGGATTGAGAGATAAACAGAATAGTCTGATTTCACAGATTTCTTTCGCTACCACTTACCAAAGAAAGGGGGTCTTGTCTTACCATTCGGGACCGCACAGAATGTTTTCTTAGCTATTTCTACATGGTAAGGCATTAAAAGAATTACCAAAATAATGCTTTAAAAAAGAACTTTATTTATTTTTATTTTTTGTGTGTTTTGACTGCACATATATAAATGCATTACTAAGTGCCTGGTGCCTATGGAGGCCAGAGAAGGCATCAGATTCCCCAGAACTAGAATTGCAGATGGTTATTAGCTGCATGTGCTGGGAACCAAACCAGGGTCCTCTGCAAGAGCAGCAAGTGCTCCTAATTACTGAGCTATCTCTCCAACCCTGTTTTTTAAAAATGAAAATAATTATTTAGATGAAACAACATCAAAATGAATAGTTTATGGGAAAGTTCATGGGAGACGATGGGTAGAACTTGGGTATTGAAAACTGTTAAGGGAGTTTAAATTGGTTTAAGTTTTAAGGATGGTTGGGGTATGATGTGTATTAAATACCAGAAATATTAGTAACTGCATATAGATATTCCATTATAGGGGGCAGGACACATTTCTACCTCAAAAACTTTCAGGAGAACCAACTGGTTGAAGCAAACATGAACCTGAATGTGTCTCTAGAAATTTCTTACTGTTTTGTGTTTTTTGAGACCAGGTCTCATGTGGCCTGGGATGGCCCATATTGTACTGTGTAGACAAGGATGACTTTGAACTCCTGATTCTTCTTACCTCCACCTCCTGAGGGCTGGAATGTCCGGCATGTACCACCACACCAGGTTTATGTGGTGCTGGGAGTGAGTCCAGGTCTCTCCACCCGTGGAGCTAAGTCTTTAGCCCTGTTTGCTTCATTTCTGTGGAAATGCTAGTCAAGAGAAGAAAGAGACAGAAAGCCAGAGGTCATGAAAAGCTCAGCATCTAACCAATAGGTCTGTTCCTTTCCTAGTATAATTCACAGGATAGAAACAACTGAGTTCCATGCTGAACTAGAGCGTTGAACCATCATCCTGTGCTCCCAATAAGACCAGGGCTTATCAGCTTTTTCGTGAGATGTTCTGGAGGGGTACCCAAGACTAAAGGATTTGGGAAGCCAGAAGAGCTGTCCTGTCCTATGCAGGGACCAGCTAAAGACCAAACAGGAGACACTATCTTTTCTGGACAATTTTTTTGAGCGTCTTCCAAAATTATAAGCCACACAGAATCCACTCAGGCTGAGAGCCTAGTCAGTTCACTAATACCACACTAGAATGTATGTTCAAATTTTGCTATAGATGAAATATCCATAGTGTAAAAATCCCAAGTCTAAATTGCTCCACAAACCAGATCCACAATGATGCTAGAGGCTGATGGCCCAAGTTCAGATCCTTCAGACCCTGTTTAAAAAGCCAGAGCATCTGCAGTCCCAGCACTCCTATGTGGATTGTCATGGATATATCTGTTTGTTTTCTCTATGTAGCCCTGGCTTTCCTGGAACTGACTTACTCTGTAGACCAGGCTGGCCCCAGCTCAGAGATCCAACTGCTTCTGCCTCCCACAAGTGCTGGAATTCAGGGCATGCACCACTATTCCCATCTTAAAGTAAACAACTGAAAATAAAATTACCAGATCAAAAAGGATGTAGATTTTGTTTGTATTTAGTTAACTAGTTTCTAAAATTCTAATACCTATTTTTAGCTTGCTCCCTAAAAATATTGTTTATGAGTCTGTAAGTGTATTTTTAGTCTCCTGTCTTTCTCAACACTGGGCCTGTTGTGATTCTGGGTATGTTTAACAGCCTCCTTTTCCTTGGCCTCTGAAGGGCATTGCCCATGAAGGGCTCCTCCTCTCCTGGATGGATGAAGTGGGCGAGGCAGAGTTTGCAGTGGCGTGAAGCAAGGGCCACCCCTGGGTGTGTGAGAGGATAATGCCGCTGTGTGTGCTGCTGAGTCACGCTTGCTCTCCTGATCTCGCCCTGGGAGAGAGAGAGAGAGGAAGAGAGAGAGAGGGAGAGAGAGAGAGAGAGAGAGAGAGAGAGAGAGAGAGAGAGAGAGAGAGAGAGAATGAGCACACCAGGAAGGCTCCACCTTTTAAAACCAGTCAGAACCATCCACCTACCAAAGCTCCTGCCCTGTGGCCCTACCCCTGGTGAGAGACACTGTGTCTGGGTGCCTCCATCCTCCTAAACTAGGCTATTACATGGGTATCCACATAGCCTATTTTCCAGAACCTTCCTATAAATTAACTGCTTTTTCCCAAACTAAATAAATGGTCATTAGAAACTAACAGGGATCTAAGAAAGCCTCAGCCTGTCTGATAGGAAAATCCTCATAACCGCTAGTAATCTCAGGGCTACAAGTCTTCAATTTCGATATCACAGTTCTCGGTACTCCATCCATCCCTACCTTGTATCCTTTTTTGTTAAACACAGCTTCCTGGTTTTATGGAGAAAGGAGACAGTTAGAAGGAAACAGAGAGGAAAGGGACAGCATGAGAGAATGGGAGATGGCATGATGGGGAAGATTTGCCCTGCATCCCATCCAAGCTCACCAGGCTGCTGCCGCCCAGCCAGGAGTAGGCGTGATGAATAAAGGGGGAATATGAACTTGGTCAGGGTGACTTCCCCAGAACTGTGGCACATCCTCACACTTTGGAGACAGTAGTGGGTGTCCTGTGGCACTGTCAGCCGCTTGCCTCTCCTTAAAGGTAACTGTGTCCACCTTGGCAAGCATGCCCTGACTCCAAAGGCCTCTGCCATTAAACTCAGTTACTTCCTGTACAATACCTTGTGCACCTTGGACTCTACTGGGTGGTTGGCTGAGAGCCCTAATATCACCTTTGTGTGGTTCACTGCTCAGCCCTGGTGCTGTCTGCTGGGTTCTGATCCCTCCTCCAGTCTGGGGGGGCAGCCTCCCCTCTCTCCCCTTTTCCCCTCTGTTCTCTCTGCCTTTATCCCATCTGGTTTTTTAAATTTTTAAATTAAATTTTCATTTTTATAAACTAAATTTTTTAGGTTAGCATACAAAGTAACAGGTTCCTTTGTGGTTTCTTCATCCATATGTGTCATGTAGTCTGATCTTTCTTGTGATGTTTCCTCTCTTAGAAACATTTTTTTTTTCTATCTCATCTATGCACCCAGTAGTTGTCTTTTTGTGCTGGGCTAGGACAGAAAGAAAAAGGAAGGTGAGAAGACTCTTCGAAATTTTACAAGATAATTCACAATGTTGGGGGGGGTGTGAAGACAGAATTTATATATGCAGCCATTGTTTCCTGGGAGGCAGGGGAAGAAAGAGAAGTAATTACACGTATGTGCATGAACATGGGATCACACAGAGAGAGCAATTCATGACCAGAGATACAGAGAAGTTGTCTGACTAAAAACAGCCAGTGTCTCAGTCTTTGGCATTGAAAGGACAGAGTCATTAGCAAAGATTGTATGCCTTCTTTTAAAAGGATTTAAACATTTTATGTTCTATGTATAAATCTTTGTCTGTTTGCATGTATGTGCACAAAGTATGTACCTATGCCTAGGGAGGCAGGATGCTAAATCCCCTGGAACTGGTGTTATAGACGATTTTTGATCTGCCCTATAGATCCGGGTCTTTTGCAAGAGCAGCAAGTGGTCCTAAGTGCTGAGCCATCTCTCAGCCCTGAGGATGTGGGTTTTTAATGAGGAATTCCACCCAGATACAGTCTGGTATCCTTTTATCATTTCAGTCTTGGTAGACATATAAATGCCCTCTGGGCCACTGGGAAGGCTGTGGGGAGAAGCCATATTTGGGCAGGTCTGTAAAGAGAACAGAAGCTGCCCTTACCTCCTACTCACTGGAAGTAGCATGATGGGGTAAGCCTCTCTTGTGAGATTGTTGGGAATGATAAGGTGAAGTCACTCTACAGGAATAACAGTCTCCATAACCTACAACGGCATGATATCCTGACAGGTCATAAGTTAAAATACATCTCATAAATTGAAATGCTTTGCATACAGCTTGTCTTAGCCCCATAGTCCTCTGCTGGGCCATGGGGGAAGAAGTGAGGTAGATTGTCCACGCTTTTGGTGGCAGGCTGCTTAGAGCATGAGGGATGTGTAGCTTGGATGGCAGAGTGCTTGTGTGCATGTAGGAGGCCCCAGGTTCCATCTCCAGCCCTGCAGAAACCAGGAATGGTGACTCATGACTATAATCCCAGAATTCAGGAGACAGAGGCAGGAGGCTCAGAAGTTCAAGGGCACCCATAGTTAGCTACATAGTAAATTTGAGGTCAAGGTGACAACTTTTAATATCAGTTTCTGGGACAAAGACACCCAGTCGACTCAGCAGGGAGCCCTATTCTCCTGGAGAATGATTGACATAAAGAGGGGAAGTCAGTCTCTGAGACAGAAGGCAGGACTGTGAAATGGAGAGAAGCCAGTGGAACTGGTGACTGTCCACATGACACAGGTTATCTTGAGGGTGTGCATAAGCATGCGTACTGTGGCACCAATTTCCCCATCCCTCATTCTCTGTAGATATTCAATAACCACTTATTGATGGCTTTCTGTTGTCCTCAGTCATGTTTACATTTTTCAAAAGGAAAGTAACAGTTTTAACCTTCTCTGTGTATGTATGTGGGGGGATGGCTAGAGAACCAGAGAAGTAAGTACCCTGGATTATGTCTGCTTGACCCTGGGCATATGATGGGAGATGATGGGAGCCTGTGAGTCAGGCTGTGGTCTGAGCCTTTCCGCTCTGTCTGCTTGCCACAGAGGAAGGAGGAATTGGTGACATCTGAGGCATTTTTGCAGAATTGATATTATGTGTGGTTCTGGGAAAACCAAATATATCATATGGACAGTTTCTCCCCACTAGGCAGCATGGGTGGTGAACCTTCTAGAACTTCTTTCTATGGTTTGAATGCCTGGTGTGTGGTATGCTTCTCCTGGTGGTGGCTTCCTCTTGGTTGGATTTTGATGACTGCTTTTCCCTCCGAGATTCTTGGACTTAACTTTACATCTGTTTCCTCCTCAGACAAAGCAAAGCAACTTCATTATTGTCCCTGTGGAAGTTAATACAGCCTCCGACTTGCTTTTTCTACCTGTCCTGTCTTTCACAAAACCTCTGTTTTTGTTTTTGATGTCTGAGCAGCTGGCCTTTCTAGATACCCTCATCCATAAGTTTTCCCTGTTTTGTTGAAGTTCCCCAAGTCATGAGCTTACACAGTGAGGGCGGGGCTGAGTCTTACTTGATCCACCATGCTAGCTTAGGACATGGCACCTCTGTGAAGTGTTGGCACCAAACCATGGCACTTCAGAATTTTGCCTCTTGTCAGGATTACACATGTACTCCAGTTTCTTTCCTTTTCTTTTTCTGTTTGTTTGTGGAGGGTTTGCACAATGATTATATATGAGAACAAATATTTCTAATTTCCTCGAAAATTACAAATGTTTTGAGATCTGCTTAAAAGGTCATCACTTCAGTATGCCACGGGGTAAAAAGTCCCGTGCTCTACCCTTCATACATTTTGTGTGTTTTTTATATTATTTGTTATTATCATTTATCAAATAAACAAAATGCACTGTTTTCACAGAACATTGGAACAGGATGACTTTCCCCCACTTATCTTATCTGTAAGGCTGGAACTCAAAATCTTTATTGTTCTTTATGATACGTTTTATTTGGGAAAATATATATATGTATATATTATAATGTGCTTGTGTGTATGCATGTGCATGTACACATACACACCTGTATTAAAAAACTCCAGGAGAATATGAACCATCCTAACCCATTTTGTGTTTTTGTCTCCAGGGCAGCAAAGGTGCCTACCGATACCATTGGCAAAGTCACAATGTCAAGCATAGTGGTGTGGACGACATGGTGCTGCTCTCCAAGATCACAGAGAGCTCCATTGTAGAGAACCTGAAGAAGAGATACATGGACGACTACATCTTTGTATCCTTTATCCTCACCTTTGCACACCCTTGGGGTAGGACAGTTCCACAGTAATTTGGGTCTCTCCCTCTCCCGGAAGTCTGAGCTGGCTCTCAGTATTTTCACTTTCAGACTGAGGGGCTGTGCTTCTGAGACTAAGTGTCTTCCTGGAATTTCACGGGGTCAAAGTGAACCTCTATTGTAGTATCTCTTTGAGCTACAATAGAATGCATTCTAAATATTTAAGACCTTGGTCTACAAAGTTCTGTGTCATCCTGATAACATGGTAGAGACTCTTTGGCCAGATTGTGGAGAATGGAAAAGCCACCTCCCGAGTTTTTCTGAACCTTTATATTTACTGAAGGAATGATCGGCTATTGAAAGTGCCTGGCATTTCCCTGTTAGTTTGCCAGATGCCATTTTATAATTGGGCTTTAAAAACTCAGAACACAAACCTTGTGGAAATGTGTGCTCACCTCATGGTGAAAGAGAATTGGTAGTGGAGAGTGTTCCTCCAGCAGTCAGGAGTTGGAATCAGCTATACGTTTGTGAAATTGTCACCTGGGTTAGTCACAGCGATGCAAAGGTCTGTGTTATCTGTACAGTAGTGCCAGGATGCTTGGTGCTGATGCTGGGGTGACTCCTGATGGTACAATGTCTCGGAAACATGGGTGCTTTATGATATGCATCTTGGATTTTATCCAGAATGCCTGGGAAAGTTCTCTCACTAGGGGCTTCTTTCTATGATTTGCAATGTTTACTCGACTATTAGAATCACCAAAACCTAGACAGCCATGCTTTTGCAGGCTTCCTTGGCTGCCTGCCCATCGCTGGTGTGTTTGGGTGTTTAACTCCCTAGATACTCATGTGGCAATGCTCAAGACTTCAAGTGATGCTCATACTTCACTTAAACCATTACAAACAATACTGTGCTGTTTTTTATTTACAAAAGGGGAGGTTCCTCTAAATATTTGTGCAGTTAAATTCCTAAAGCCCTCCTTTTAAAGTTAAATATGTATTTCGATTTGTTGACCATTATAAGAACACTATTTAAATTTTTAATGGACAGCACCAAGTTGTTCATATATTTTAAAAGGGTTTTATGGGTCTCATTATTATCCCTTACTGGCCTGAAACTTGTTCTGTAGATCAGGCTTGCTTTAATTCAAAGAGATCAGCTTGCTCCTGACTCTAAAGTGCTGGTGTCAAAGGCTTACACCACCATGCCTAAGCATTTTTTCTAATTAGATAGCTCTGTGTGTGTGTGTGTGTGCTATGCACACATGTGTGTGTGTGCATGTGTCCATTCATGTAGGTATCGAGACTGAGAGGACATTGGGTGTCCTGCTCTATTGCTTACCATCTTATTTTTTTAGACAAATGTCTCTCGCTGAACCTGAAGCTCACTGCTTTGGCCAGGCTAGTTAGCCAGGGAGTTCCTAACATGAGCCTGTTTCTGCCTCCCCAGCGCTGGGGTTACAGGCATGCATAACATGTATGTACTGGGGATTTGAACTCAGGTCCTCTTGTTTTCACAGCAAGCTTTAGTCCTTCCTAGCCATTTCCCTACCTTGTAGGAATGGCTCATTTTGATAAACTAAATAAGAGAAGACAGAAATAATAACGGCAGCAGTTACCTAACGTCAGTCCAACCTCAGTCCAGACAGCTTTGCTCCTCACAGGGCTGTTTACTAGTGAGAGCCCAGAAGATTCTTGCAGACATCATGACTTGTATACAGAGAATAAATTGTAAAAAGCCCTTTCATGCAGTGTATGATCATTTGACGTGACTTATGAAACGCAGCCTTGCAAAGGGAAAGGCCTCAAACCACCCTAAATCCTACCACCCAGGGCGGCTGCCTGTGGTCTTCTCACATAGTTTTCTCCCTCCTGCATATACTCATGTACACTTGAACTTTCTTACTGTTTAGCAGACACATCAGCCCTCCCCACGCATTTTTGACTTTCCCGCACAGTTCTTGGCACGGGATGCATTGCATTAAGTGTTCACTGAAAATCTGTTGACTCTCAAGACTTTTAAAATTCAGACAGCAGAATTTTTTTAATGACTCAGTAGAGCAGGGGGTGTGGGTAGTGAATGCCTTTGAGTCAATAACTGACTAATGGCATGTTCTCCCAAGGAAATGAGCTGCTTGGCCACTAATGACTTTATGATTTAGACATCTCTACCCACTCGGCATAAATTGGCTTTCTTTGGGCAGGTAGGAAGGAGTCACTTTCAGCTATGGGGAGGCCTGGCAATGCTGATGGATGTTTCTAACACACTGTGGCTTCTGCGCTCCGCCCCCCCCCCCCATCTTTCCCTCTGGTTAGTGATCAAGGTCTCCTTTATCACTTCAGTGATAAACTTCAGAGATAACCCCATAGCATAGCATTACTGTAAACAAAAAGCTGACTTCTTTGTTTCTTCTGTGTTTGTTAAGGTAAAAGAGATGTTAATATATATATATAAAACCATGCCCTTCACCTCTCCTCCATAATACCAGCACTATTTTGTATTGTAAGTCAGCACAAAGGGCAATCAGTGGCTAATGCATGCAGGCCAAGCATAGTTGCTTTGTTCTTCATTAGGAAACAAAATCCACTCAGAACATGCTGACATTTTGAGCATTTTATTCCCCCAAAAGGAAGGCTGCTGAGTTTACCATTCGTTCTTAGAGATGGCTGCCACACTGCTTACAATTACTTTCTAAAATGTGTGAGGAAGGAAAGTTCTGGAGTTTAGAAAAGAGCTTCAGCCGCACTTCACTATCCGGCCGTTACAGCCGCTTGGCTGAGGAGATTTTCTGTGCAAAGCATTTCACACTTGTCTGCTCCAACTGTCTTTAAACTTTTTTCCTCAAAGGCCACACTCAAACGTGCTTGGCATTTTTAATCCTTCAATGAGGAGTTCAGGCTGTCCTGCCAGGCCATTGATTTTGAGAGGCAGTGTGTACTCTCAGTCATTCAGAATGGAGCCTGGCCCTCAGCAGCCAGTTCACAGAGAGGGGACAGCTTGCTGGGTGAGACAATGGTCTTGTGACTGGAACCAAAGGCTTGAGTTCTGGCTCAGGCCTTCTCCAAATTTTGGCCAGTGGCCTCCCCTTTCTTCACTTTCCAGTAATATGTGCAGTGAGGTCGATTTATCGCTGTAGGCTCTCAACACATTCTGGAATGTAATGCTTTTTAGCTTTGCTTAATCTTCAAAACAAATATGGAGGGCTGGGCACGTAGCTCAGTTGAGAGAGTGTCTCCCTAGTGTGCATGATGAAGCCCTGGGTTCAAACACCACTATCACTGGACTCCTAAGAGATGGAGACTGGATGATCAGACCTTCAAAGTCATCCTCCCATACTTTGTAACATTTAGGTCAACCAGGAGTACACGAAAACCTGTCACACACACCACACACACCAAAAACAACAACAACAACAACAAAACCCCTACAAAATAACAGACTAGAGAGATGGCTTAGTAGCTAAGAACGCTTGCTGCTCCTTCACAGTTTCCAGCACCGTCAGGGGGCTCATTCACAGCTGACTATAATCCTAGCTCCAGGGAATCTAATACCCTCTTCTGGCCTCCATGAGCACCCTATACACCCACATAAACACACAGATACATAAGTAAAAACATATCTTTAAAAATAAAAAAATAAATAAATGATTCTAAAGTAAGAAAAAGGAAAGTAGGCAGAAGTATACATCTCTATATCCCAGAAAAAAACCATCGTACACTACATGCGTCAAAAGGAAATGGTCTAGATCCAAAGAATAGTCCTTTATACCAGATGACTTGAACTTTGTTAAATTCGTCATTATTATGGGGGGGGGGCACAAAGTTTCAGAAGTGGGATGACGACTTTCAGGAGTCTCCTGGCACCTTTACATGGGTTTCCGGGATGAAACCCAGGTCATTAGGTGTGGCAGCAAGCGTCTTGACCAGCTGAGTCATCATAGGCCCTAAATTGAGCCTCATGAAAAATTCAATGTGTTGTCCTTTTTTTTTTTTTTTTAAATCTTCTCACTTGTGCTGCAAGTGAATGAGTATTCCTAGCTGCATGGACCACCATCTGGGAACCAATCAGTTGAAATCTGCCTGGTTCCTCTTGCCTCTCTTTGTCTATTAAATGAGGTGTTCCCTCCCCACCCCCGCGCTTTTATTTGGTAGCATAGCTTTGTACCTGCCTGCAGTTTAAAAATTAACTTTAAGCCATCACCTTCACTGTGGAAGATTATGTGTATAGAGATAATGGCCCTGACGTTGTCCCCAGAGGCACACGTGAATTATGCATTAGGTGTGGGAGGGAGTGCTGAGGACTTCCGGCACCCCGCCCCCACCAGGACGCTGAGCTCTCTGGGTGTTAGCCAGGTCTCTGAAGACCCAGCCAGATGGGAAAGGTGAAATTGGTTAGGTGCTCAATGAAGTCAAACTCCAACCGGAAGTAACTGAATTGGTTTCCTTGGAGTAACTTACTTCCTGCTGGTTCTGACGTAGGTCCTTAGTGTGGAATCTGTGCATTGGCCAAACGTTTTTCATCAGTCTTCTCAAATATTGATGCTCTTGGGGATGCTGCTGGGAAGTTAGGGGAGAGGTTATAGAGTCCCCTTCATTCTCTCAAGTATCACTGCCTCAGCATTGGCCTAGAACAGTGTGAAAAAGGTTGTTTGGAAAACATACTAAAACAGTGCTTCCGTTTCAGCCCAGACTCCCCTGAGTTCTATCTATTGGGCAGCTGAGGGCTTGGTGGGGGGTGCCTTTGGCTCAGTCCTCAGGCAGCTCTTTGTCCTCCTGTGGCAGTGACCAATTTGTCCAGGAGGAAGTGACAGTCACAGTATTTCCTTTACTGTGAAGGGAAGGGGTGCTGTCCTCGGTGGCAGGATCATGTCCTCCCATTTGCCTTTGCTCAGAGTAGGCATCTTATACAGCCTTCAAACTGGTCCTACCCTAAGAAGGTGACAGCCATTGAGCAGGAGAATCCAAATGAGAGATGTAACGTTTCCCTTCAGTGTTGATTATTAGGTTTCCTATCCAAATCTTAAAAATTAAAATTAAAAAAAGAAAACCTACTAAGGGTTAGGGAGATGGCTCAGTGGTTAAGAGCACTGGCCACTCTTCTAGAAGACCCAGGTTCAATCCCCAGTTTTCACAGGGCAGCTCACAGCTGTCTGAACTCCACTGTATGGACTCCTTCCCACAGACATACGTGTAAGCTAAACACCAAAGCACTTAAAAATAAATCTTAGGGGGGGAAAAAAGAAATAAAACTTTTAAACATTTTTTAAAAACCTTACTAAGGCTCTATTTTATTTATTTATATTTTAATTTATGTGTATGGGCATTATTGCCCTTATGTATGTGGACCACATATTTGCCTGGTGCCTAAGGCGGCTTGGATCTCAGGGAACTGGAGTTACAGCCTGTTGTGAGCCACACTGTGGGAGCTAAGGTTGATACATAAACAAAGCAAGGGGAATCCGCTTATATTTCAGTCTTAGCTCAGCAAGTAGCTTTTTAGCGCAAGTGTGTCCCTGTGTCACTCTAGGCAAACTTAGAACTTAAACATTTTCACTGTTTACTTGTCATCCAAATTTGATGAGGTAGTCTGTATTTCTACTCACTAAATCTGGCACGTCAACTGACAAGAGCAATAAAAGTACTTGCAAGTGACACAAAGATGCACTTCCCACCACCCAACAGTCTCTAGCCTAGGCTGGCCTTCACCTCCCTAGCGATAGCTGGGTAACCTGAAATTTCTGTCTCTGCCTCCGAAGTGCCAAAGTCTCAGACATGTCCCATGTATGTGGTTTATGTGGGTGCTAGGGAACTGAACCTGGAATTTACTGCTGCTAGGCAAGCGCTCCTTCAACCAAACTGTATTCCTAGCCTCTTGTTTTCCTTGTGATCAAGAGTATGGAGCCAGCTTGTCTGGATGGGGAAGTAAATATGCTACTTCCTGGCCTGTGTCTTTGAGCAGGTTTTAATTTTTTTTTTTTTCTTATATCAATACAGGTTTCGCAAGAGCAATGGGGGTGAAGGGCTAGAGGTGTTGCCCAGGGTTGAGAGCATTCCTGGCTGGAATCATGGGATTGTTGTTCATGCACCACATAATGTGTCTGTGTTCATTCAGTTTTGTCAACCAATTATGAAATCTTGGCAGCAGTGTCATAGGCATCTTTCATCTTTTAAACAATTAAAATTAAGTAATTAAAAAGCACCTTACCAATTTTACTATTAATTCATCTTCATTTTTCAACTTGGAAGGTCTTTCTGGTAGTAACAAGTGAAGTAAAAAGCAATCGTCATTTTGTGTGTGTTTAAATTATATGGCATAGCTATACCCATTTATAATTTCTGTTAATAATTCCACATATCATTTAAGGCCAGAGTTATTGCATTATGATTTCAGATAACAATGTGTAGGAAGGGAGGAAATGGCATCTAAGTGCTGATTATTTATTTCCATGGCAAGGTTGTTAATTAAGTAGGTTTTGGTTTAGCCTCATCATTCATTAGCCACATCTTTGAGATATGTAAATAGCTATGCTTTCGGTTTCAAGTATGTAGCAAGTAAAAAAAGTTAAAATAGTAAGGAGGGGATGGATAGATAGATAGATAGATAATCATCGAATCAGGAAATCAAAACAGCCAGTAGAAATCATCTGGGGAAGCCTCATTAAAGCAGTCATCTGAAATTTCTGATTGAGAGACTCCCTGACAGAATGGAATGTCTCCTGGGTAAAGCTTCCAGGTTAACAAAATAGCAGCAGATAGGGGTGGCGTCATCAGACTGTGAGTGCACGACATCCATCGGAAGCTGAGGAAGCTGAGGTAGTTGGCTGTAGTTCCCAGCTGGGATTCCTCAGTGGCTGAACTGTCTGGCTTCTCTTCCCCATAGCAGCTACTTTTATATCAGTAGTGATCTTGTTGGAAGCAGCGAATCAGGTAGCTATGCTCAATGGCGTGGGGAGTTTACTCTTGGGCTCTTCTACTCTTCTTTCCCTTGTCACATATGTGTGGGTACCAACTCATCCTCGGGTGAGGGGTCCTTGGGGACACTTGACATAGACGTGCTTGTGTCTGAAGTCAGGGTAGGGGACCCAGAGTCAGCTTCTGAGTTCAAACAACACATAACAGTTTACCAGTACAGTGCCTCAGGTTGGAGTAGAACAGGGCTTGGGGATCCAGCCTGTTTGAGCCAGTTCCCTGTTATATACCCTTATTAGAAAAATGGCTTCCTGGGAAGTAATCTCACAGGTTTATATCCCATTTTTATTTAAAACTGTTTATTTGTAAATAAATTTAGTTTCGATGATTTACTTGTTAAAATGAAGATATGTCTAATTTAAGAATTAGCTCAACAGTTTTGAGTGGGGCACAGTTGTGCACACTGTAGATTGCAGTCATCAGGATGCTAACGCAGGAAAATCACATGAACCTAATAGGTAAAGATCAGCCTAAGAAACATAAGAGATGCAGCCTAAGAGATGCTACCCAGAAACAAGAAAAACAGCAAAATCCAGTCGGGGGCGAGGCTGACTCTTTTTCATGTTGTTTGTTTGTTTGTTTTCTTTCCTTTTTTCTCTCAGTGCAGGCAAGATGTTTAATTTGTTTTGTTTGTTTGTTTGTTCACTGCTGGATTCCCAGCACCTTAAAGTACCTGGTGTGCTGTAAGGACCCAACACAAAGCAGTTGGTTGTTGAATGAGTAAAGGGATGGGGAGAGCAATCTAATAACATCCCTTACTTGAATGCATTAAAATGCATAAAACTGGGTTGGGAGAGAGTCCAGTGGACAAGAGTATATGTGAGCTTGAGGACCTGAGTTTGAATCTCTTAGCATCTGTGAGAAAAGCCTGGTGTGGTTCTGCATGCCTGTAACATCAGCACCATGGCTGGCAGAGACAGAGGACCTCCAGGTTCAATGAAGACACCCACTCAACCTCCTTCTCTGGCTTACTCACATGCACAGGTCACAGGTACAGACACCCTCACACAAACATGTGCATGTACTACACACATACACCATACATTGTCCAGATATATAACATCTCCATTTTCTTTGTTTTTGTTTTGTCTTGTTTTGTTTTTTAAATAAAAACTACTTCAGCCGGGCAGTGGTGGCATAGGCCTTTAATCTGGCACTCTGTGGGCAGAGGCAGGTGAATCTCTGTGAGTTCAAGGCCAGCCTGGTCTATAGAGTGAGTTCCAGAACAAGCTCCAAAGCTGCACAGAAAAACCCTGTCTGAAATTCTCCCCCCAAATAACCACTTTAAGCACTTATATACAAAATGAGATTTCAAGGTGGGGGGCAAAGAGATGACTCAGTGGATAAAAAGGTTTGCAAAGTTTAAAGACCTGAGTTCAATTCCTGGAACCTTCATAAAAAGCTGGATGCAGACTTGAAACACCAACACCCCAGGAAACACAAGAGAGAACCTACCCCAGCAGTGGGGCAGGGGGACCTACTCCAGGAAGTTCTCCTTGGCCTCCACACAAATGAGATGGACCCATCCCACATCACATAAAATAATTTGAAAAAAATTTTAATTATAAAACAAAGAAAATTTTACATCCCATACATACTTCTCAGAGAAGCCTTTCTGGATTCCCCCAAAATTATAAACTTTACCTATGTGGGATTATTATTTTCTTCTCAGAATGTAAGTGGGTAAAAATAAATGAGATTTTGAGAATTAGAGCCCTTGGTGATGTTTGTACCTCTCATTGGTGATGTTTGTACCTCTCATTTCCCCTAAGCTTCAAGGTCTTTATCTTAATCGGGGACACAAATGTGTGAGTCATCTACCTCAGAGGAACACATTCCAAGAAAAACAATACAGCTCATTTCAGGAGAGGGACACTAACTGACCTAGTTGTGCCGTACGTGTGTGTGTGTGTGTGTGTGTGTGTGTGTGTGTGTGTGTGTGTGTGTGTGTGTGTAGGGTTCCTAGGGTTGCTAGTCTGGAAAGAATATGCTTTAGTTTATCTTGGATAATGGTTCTTTTTGTTTCACCCTAATAATGAACCTCATTACTGTTCCTGGAGAAGAATAAGACCTGAACTAACTCAATAACTGTTTTTGCCTTTATGATGTTCATAGTGTCCACACTGACTTTCCTTCCAACCAGCATCTCATTACATGCTTTTGTAACATCTGTTACTGACTGAAATTATGTTTCTATGAAGATAAACAATGGACCTTAACCAGCTTGAAATTCAGACATATATAGGGTCCGTATTAATCTCCGTCAACCCTTTCAAGCAGATGCCATATTTTGGAGAAAAGGAAATTGAAATGTACCAAGGAGCGGTAAGTTATATACTCAGTAAGTTGCTGTAGTGTTTAGAGACTTTTGTCATTTATACATAGTTTTTCTTGAAGTTAATGAATACATTTGCATTTTCTTATGAATTATTTATTGAGGAGGTCAAGTGACATTGATTATTTTTTTAATTGGATGCTGATTTTCAGCATGTTCCTCAAGGCGTATAGACTAATGTGTAGATTAATTTACATATAGAATTAGTTAAGTGGGCTGTCTTATCCAGAGTTTGGGGTGATCTTCTGGCTTCCACATGCACTTTAAGGTTATAGTAATAAAAAGATGCACACACACACACACACACACACAGAATCAGCCAGGAGGTAGTGGCATACTCTTCTCATTCCAGAAGTTAGAAGCAGGTGGATCTCTGTGAGTTTGAGGCCAGCTGGTCTACAGAGATCTGGAACAACCAAGGCTACACAGTGAAATCCTATCTTGAAAAACCAGTCAATCAATAAATAAAACCAGTCATAGGTAAAAATAAGTGAGATGCTGGGAACTTTGAGGATTAGGACCCTTGGTAAGCTTTGGCCATGGCTTGAAAATGAAACTTTCATTACTTCATTTACTAACGTGACTGCTCTCTGTTCAAACCCACTCCACAGTCATTTCATCTGTGGGTTAGAGGTAAAACCAGCAAACCTTCCCACTGTATCTTACTCTGCAGTTTATCACACCTATTGACCCTAGACCTATGCATTCTCTTCCTTCCTTCCCTTCTTCATAGCAGAAGCATAAGAGCCTTTATTAATTCTGGCCTCTGGAAGCCAAACAAAAGAACACATAAATCTAGCAGTTGAAGGGGAAGGCATTTACCCAGAACAAGTGTGCACCCCATTGTTGCCAGATGAATGCTGCTGGTAGCCGGAGCCTAAGGAGGCTGCCACGGGAGAGAACTTTGATAATGCTGCCTTTATAGGGGGCCTGGACAAGGACAATACTGTCAGCAGAGTTCCAGGCCCTGCCCTGGTACCCCAGTCCATGATCTTGGGGCAGCTGGCCTGACCCACCCTCCTACCCCAAGAAATATCAAGGCTCCAACATGAAGACCTAAAATCACACACACACACCATAGACCCGTGGGGGTTTTTTCCAAGTTCTCTGAAGAGTCACTGTGTGTCAGCCTCCTTTTACATTATCTTTTTAAGAGTTTTCTGTATAGAAATGTCAGTAAAGAAAAAAATATTTACATTGCTCATAGTAACACCATTATACAATTGTTTTTTACTGAGTATTAGATACTGGATGTGCTTGCAACAATACTAAAACAATTTGTATGGCTGCTGTATCACATTACTTTCCCTATTTCACAGAGGAGGAAACTGTCACCCCGGAGAGCAGTACCAGAATCTACTGAGCTAGGAGTCAAACCTCAAGTCTTAATGGCTTTGGGAGTCTTGATTGAGAGACAGGAGCATCAAAGGCAATGGCCACTGCTCCATAGGCCCCCTAGCTCAGAGGCTTGGGAAAACTGTACTTGGGAGGGAAACCCAGCTGAACATGTGGAACTCCGGAGATGGGGGTGGGGCTGTAACTCAGTTGGCAGAATGATTACCTATATGCACAAATGCTGGATTCTACCCCCAACACTGAAGAAACCTGGTACAATGTAGTTCAAAGTCATCCTCAGCTGCATAAGGAAATGGAGGCAAGCCTAAGATTCATGAGACGATGTCTGAAATAGAAGGAGTATAAATGACCCTGGAGGGCCAAGGGCATAGCTTTCGATAAGCCGTTTGGAACCTTTGTGGGAAAGGCTTGTGTCCTAGTCAGGGTTACTATTGCTATGATGAACACATGACCAAAAGCAAGTTGGGGGGGATTTATTTGGCTTATACTTCTGCATTATAGTCTGTCAATGAAGGAAGTCAGAACAGGAACTCAGACAGGCTTGGAATCAGAAGACAGGAGTTGGTACAGAGGCCATGGAGGGGTGCTGCTTACTGGCTTGCTCCCCATGGCTTGCTCAGCCTGCTTCCTTATAGAACCCAGGAACCACCAGCCCACGGACCCCACCCACCATGAACTGGGCCCTCCCCCATTATCACTAGTATAGAAAATGCTCTACAGGGTTGCCTACAGCCCGATCTATGGAGGCATTTTCTCAGTTGGGGCTCCCTCCTCTCAGATGACTCTGGCCTGTGTCAAGCTGACATAAAACTAGCCAGCGGGTTTGCCTTCTCATGTCCCTCCATGCCTCAGCATCCGCTCCACCCCCTCCTTCTAGTCTCCTTCCTCTTCTCTTCTTCACAATGCTCAGCTTACCTGTTTTCAAAGAGGCATTGCACAGAGTTCTGATTCACTGATCTGTGTAGAAGAAGCACCTCTGAGACCATGTCCTGAGGTCCCAGCAGGCCTCCCCTGTCACGGTGAAGGCAGGCGCCTGTCAGGAGTTCCCAAGATTGACCCCCCCACTCTTACTAGGTGGTTCCCCATGGGTGGGGATACATGAGTACTTTGCTAATACACAGTGTCTCCCCCATCTCCTCCATTGCCTTTCTTTCACCTCTGAAGTCCACTCTTTAGAGCTTGGCAGTAAGAAGCAGTTTCTCCGCCAGCCTCTCTTTCTTCAGTCCATCTATATAAGAATGGCTTAAGCAAATCATTTATTATATTTTTGTATGGCTTTATCTTTTATATGCTCATCTTCTCACTTACCTTGTGAGACCCTCAAAGAAAAGACGATGTGTCACCCTGAACTCAGCTTGACGACCTCAGTCTTATTTTCTCCACTCCACATGAAGCATTTTTATTTTTGTTTATTTTAAAAAGGTTTCCTTACATTTACCTGTTTGTAAGCACCATGGTGTGCATGTGCCAGTCGGAGAACAACCCTCCAAAGTCAGTTCTCTCCTACCCCGTGGGTTCCACAGACAGAACTCAAATCAGCAGGCCTAGTGCTGAATATCTTTGTTTGCTGAACCACATCACCAGCCCTGTGTTTTTGTTATTTTGTTATTTGAGATTGAATCTCAGGTAGCCCAGGCTAGCCTTGAACTCACTCAGTAGCCAGTAATGACTATGAACTCCTGACCCTCCTGTTTCAGCTCCTAAATTCTGGGATTATGGGCATAAGCCACTGAGGCAGCTTTTTGTTAATCATTGAGGGATTGGTGAAAGTGGATGCCTAGCAAGTGAATGAGCAGGGCTGAGTCAGCTGACAGAATGGTTGTTAGGTATGGGATATGGTTTGATTGGTGGACTTTTTTTTCCATTTAATTTTGTTTTATGTGCATGGGTATCTGACTGCATGTATGTCTGGGTACCACCATGTGCATGCAGTGCCTAAAAGGCCAGAGAAGGGTGTTAGATATCCTGGATCACAGATGATTGTGGACCACCATGTGGGTGCTAGAAATCAAAACTGGGTCCTCTGGACCCAGTAATCTTAACCACTGAGCCATCTCTCCAGTCTCTAATTTTAAATCTTACATAGCTTAAAGATCCTTTCACACACCCAGGAGATGCTCTTATTGTAGGGTGTCATCTACAACCTTTAGAAAGGAAACAGAGTAGCTAGACTAGTTCATCCCTGGGAGGGACCACGCCTCTCACCATCCTCTTGTGGAAAATGTGCATGTTACCCTCCTCATCCATAGATATGCCCCGCAGTCCCCAGAGAGATCCAAGAATAGCAACTTACCTCTTAGAGAAGGAAAACACTGTCAGCATTTAGAATTCTGGCCCAAGTGAGACCCCAGGACTTAGCAGAATCTTTTCTGATCATTGCCAAGTGTCTCCAGAATTTGGAAGCAGAATGTCCTTGCAGAGGCATGCCTGGGTGGAAGGGTGGTGTACCTGGGCCATGTCTGAGGGCTGAGTCACAGACATGCCTGTGGAGGAGTCCTTCCAAACTCCACCTTCGCTTCCCCAGGGTGTAATATGCTATAACCTAGGACCTTTTTTATGAATCATTGAATCATGAAATCTTTGCCTGTAAATGCTAAACACTGGAGCTGTGTGTCATTGATCAGCCCGCACAAAGAGACTTACTGTAGTTTGGTTTTGGTTTCTGTTTTTGCTTCCCTAGGCTCAGTATGAGAACCCGCCTCATATCTATGCTCTTGCTGACAGTATGTACAGAAACATGATCATCGACAGAGAG
The DNA here is from genome assembly GCA_004025045.1 of Sigmodon hispidus. Taxonomy (NCBI): domain Eukaryota; kingdom Metazoa; phylum Chordata; class Mammalia; order Rodentia; family Cricetidae; genus Sigmodon; species Sigmodon hispidus. Next base: position 27,313 of record PVIH01007051.1, read on the forward strand.
AACCAGTGTGTCATCATCAGGTAGGTGAAGGACCCATGTCCACAAGCCTCTAGCCCTGAGCTATCAGAGCAGCCCCCATGTTCAAGGCCACTCAGTGTGATGATATATTTTATGTTTAATAAAACCATTCTGGAATATCAGATCCACCCACAGTCAATCCAGGAAGGTCAGAGAGTGGTAACTCATGCCTTTAATCCCAGTGTGGGAAAGCCAGAAAGTCAGGAGTGGTGATTTACATCTTTAATCCTGTAACTCCAGAGACTGATCTTTCAGTGTTTCTGTGAGTTCAAGACCAAACTACCAAATAGTAGTAGCTCACACCTTTAATCTTAACTCTAGAATTTGATGCAGAGCTGAACCTGGAAGTGAAACAATTGCTCAAAGAAAGTATTTAAATTTTTTTTTTTTTTTGATTTATTTATTTATTATGCATACAGTTTTACAGAAGAGGGCGCCAGACCTCATCATAGATGGTTGTGAGCCACCATGTGGTTTTGCTGGGAATTGAACTCAGGACCTCTGGAAGAACAGTCAGTGCTCTTAACCTCTGAGCCATCTCTCCAGCCCCCAAAGAAAGTATTTAAGGCTGACTAGGAAGACAGAAATTTATTCCACAGAAGCCATAAGGAACCAGGCAAAGGTGGCACACACCATTAGTCTCAGCACTTGGGCAGGAGGATCTCTGTGAGTTCAAGGCCAGCCTGGTCTACAAAGCAAGTTCCAGGACAGCCAGGAGAGTTACACAGAAAACCCTGTCTCAAAAAACAAACAAACAAACAAAGGCTGGAGAGATGGCTCTGTCCCCTGATATTTCAGGTTGATTTATTAAATATAAAATGTATCACCACAACTCAGCATGTCTGAGGAGCCAGCAGCTGCTGCTTGGTTTACTTTGTAATTGTTCCTTGTCCAATGCCAGATCATAAACACTTTCAGGGGAGGAGCTCAGAAGATCCTACCCCTCAGTTAATGGTTGCTGGGGAAGGGGAGACATCTTCTTCAGTGGTGTAGCCACTGGCAAATTGCCCATGTTCTCACCAATCTACAACTGTAATGGAATTTTCTGGGTCACTGAAAAGAAACAAATAACCAAATGATAGATAGATAGATAGATAGATAGATAGATAGATAGATAGATAGATAGAGTGGAAGTACTAGGGGAATGACTGGGGATAGGAGTGATGTCAGCAGAAGTAAAAGTGTATGCTGGCTGGTTTGTACCAGTTTGATGAATTTGAGTCACCTAAGGAAGAGGGAATCTCAATGGAAAAATTGCCTCCATTAGACTGGTCTCCTGGCAAGTCTGGGAGCATCTTCTTAGTTGGTAATTGATGAGAGGACCCAGCCCACTGGGAGTGGTACTTCCTCAGGCAGGTGGTCCTAGACTATACTAGATCCCAAGCTGAGCATGTTTCTCCATGGCCTCTGCTTCAGTTTCTGCTTCCAGGTTCCTGCCCCAAGTGGTCAAGTGTTTTGGTTAGTGTTTTATCACAGTAACAGAAAAGCCAAAGAGGACAGAGACAAGAGAGTATGATGAGGGTGAATATGATCAGAATATGTTATATACTTGTATGAAAATGTCATAATGAGTTCTAGTTGTAGTATAAAGTTTCTGGCCCAGTCTAGCCCCAAGATCCAGAGCAGCCCTCCCAAATAATCATGCAAAGGCTTATATTAATCACAAACTGTTTGACCTATGGCTCAGGCTTATTTCTAGCTAACTCTCAGATCTTAACCCATTTCTACTAATCTGTTTATCCACGTGGCTCGTGGCTTACCTGTACTCTTACATCTTGCTCTCGCTCAGTGGCAGCTAGTAGCATCTCTCTCTCTCTCTGCCCTCCTTCCCCTTTATCTTTGCATGTACTTTACTGACTAAGCCCTTTTCAGTTCAGGATAACTCTTATCACACCTTAAAAATAAATCCTTACTGTTTGGGAGCAAGTACCTAGCACGTCTGAGACTTCAGGTCTGGTTCCCCACACTGCTGCACAAATGAAAAGGGATTCCTTCACTATTTGATCTGCTCGGCACTGAGAGCCAGGACTGAGTTACATAGTCTTCAGCCGATGGCTTGTTTGCAGTGAGAAGCCAAACAAAGCCCACACATCATCGCCCCTGGTTGCTGTGTCTCTCAAGTCTCCTAGCTGCTGTTTTTCTTGACATTCACTTGTTGAAGAGAAGGGCTGCAGGCCCTCTCTACTCTGGCTGACTGTTCTGTGATGATGCTGCCTCCCACCATGCTCTTTAGGACCTGTTGTCATAGTTACTTGTCTCTTTGCCATGACAAAATACCTGACAGTAGCAATTTACGGGTTGTAATTTGGAAGCCATTTTCATTGTAAACATGATAGCATGGGTCTATTTTTATTTGGGGATTTTCTTTGGCTTACAGTTTTAGGGTACAGTCCATCGTGGACTCAAGGCTGGTCACATCGCATCTGTAGTAGAAAAAGAGGGAGATGAAGGCTGGTGTTCAGCATGGTTTCTCCTTTTTTTTCAGTCCAAGACCCTGGCCCATGGTGCAAATTCAGGGTGTGTCCTCCTGCCTCAATTAATTCAATCTAGAAACTTCTTCACAAGCATGGCCAAAGTTTGGTTCCTTGGTGATTCCAGGTCCCGTCAAGTTGACAATTGATGTCAGTGATCAATATGTAAATTGATAGTTTGTCTCAAAGTATGGCCAGATGCAGATTCAATTTTTGCAAAAATATGTGTTACGTAATGAACTTCATTCCTGTTGGCCTTTCTCTGCAATACTTAGAATGCCAGGAGACCCATCCGGTTCCCATTTTTATTTTCACAGTGATTGCTTAATTAAAGTTATTTTCTCATTCTGTTATTTCTTTTACATGTGATAGTTGGACATTTTTTAAAAATTTTATCTTAAAATATAATCTTTATGGGAAAACTAGATAAAATGCCTACTCATTGTTGTTTCTCCTCACTTTTCAAAGTAATGAGTTGTTGCCCTGGCAACCTCTGAAGGTAGCGTGTATTTATTTTCAGTATTACTTCTAACTGGTGAATTTAAAATAGCTTCCCTGTTTACATTGCAGTTATTCCTTTAACGCCTCCGACAACCTCCCTTCTCCCTTGTCTTGGCCTCCATACCCTCTGGCACACCTCAAGTCTGCTTGGATCATTTCCTTGTTGCAAATTGTCCAAGTTCATCTTGCTCGTGTCCTCCTGAGACCCAGAACTGGTGCGTTCTCGGAGGGGTCCTTGTTTCATGGAAGGGAACATGATATTTAGACACCACTGTTCTGGGCAACAGCTGTCAGGGTTTCTGTTCTCTGCAGTGGACCTTTGTCTACAAAGGAATTTGAATTTCTAAAGAAAACAATGAGGCATAAGTTTATTCTGCTATTTCTAGCGTATTTTTAAGGTTATAGAGAGTTATTTGTTTTTATTTATATTATTACTACTATTACTATTTTGTGTGTTTGAGTATTTTGTCTGAATGTATATTGTGTACAGTTTTAAAATATCTTTGATTTTTATATTCATAATGTATCTCTCTTATACTAAAAAATCTTGGTCTCTGATGACATAGACATAATTATTTGCTTTATACTGCTTGCATTATATTATATTATATACACATATGTGTTTAAAATAAATAATACAATATTATTATAGCACCAGCAACAATAATGCAAATTAGTAGCAATACTGAATTCATTTTAAAATTTCTTTTTGTTCTTTTGGTCCATATGTCTAATATTTGCATGTAAAGTATTAGGCAAATATAAATTTATGTATATGATAAATATAAATTAGATACATGTAATGAAGTCTTATTTGTTTTTATTTTTTATATATATATATATGAATATTTTGCCGGAATGTATGTCTGTGTACTATATGTGTGTGTACGGTGTCCATGGAAGCCAGAGGAGCATATTGCTTCGGGACTGGAGTTACAGATGGTTGTGAAAGATCATATGGGTCCTGAGAATAAAAGCTGGGTCCTCTGCAGAGCAGCCAGGGCTCTGAACTGCTGAGCTAGCTCTCTAGCCCCCAAATAGTGGGGTTTTAAATGTCAGTTAATTTAATATTTTTCAATGGCTTTCATGTGTCAGAGTGGTCTACCAACAGAGTTATTTACACTCTTAATTTTTGTGTTTTAAAATTGTAAATATTACTATCATTGACTTGTTTTGGTTTTTTGAAGAGGGTCTTGCTGAGCAGCCTATGCTGACTCCAGCCTTCCTGTCCCGTCCCCTGTCCCCGTTCCCGTTCCCGTTCCCATTCCCCTATCCTCACCCCCCAGTGCTGGGATTGCAGCCACTCACCATCACACCTAACTTAAAATCTGAAAACTTGGTTTCTTTTTTTTTTTTTAAACTTTATTTATTTATTTATTTGCCATGGTGTTTTGCCTGGAACTACAGACAGTTGTTAGCTGCCATGTGGGTGCTGGGAATCGAACCCAGGTCCTCTGGAAGAGCAGACGGTGCTCTTAACCGCTGACCTATCTCTCCAGCCCCGAAAACTTGATTTCTTACAGCCCTCTAAAACACTTACACGGTACAGAATAAAAACAGTAAAGCAAGATAACAGGAGCATTTGGGGATAAATGCAGGTCCCCAGGGCTTCAAGATGAAGAAAGACTCAGTGGCATTTCACCCCATGTGTCTGGAGGAAAAATAAAATCATTTTATTGCCTGTCTCTGGGACCATTATCCCCACCAGAGAACTAGTGATCCCTCTTCATTTCCCAGGTTCTCTGACGCCCACAGCCGTGTTCAGCCTCTCAGTTCTCATCAACTTGCTCTTTCCTGGTGGTTTATGCAAATTGAGTGAAGATAGTTGTATTGTTTATGAATCCTAAATTTATTTTTATGTTGCCACAGTTCCCCTATGCCCAGCTTTTATTTTTCCCCATGGTATTAGCTTTCTGGTTCATTTTGCTCCTGCTGGCTGCTGGCCATAGGGCTTGCTTTGCACAAACCCTCTGTTCTGCCTTCAGAGCCCCAGGCCATAGGTGTTTTTGAGGGACCAGGACAGTTCGACTAGGGACAACTTCTAGATTGGTCTACCTGGTTTCTTATGTTCTTACTGTATTCATTCCCTCAACGGATTCTTCTAGAAGCTGGAAGCTAGATGTAGATGGTAGACTAGACGCAGGTTAAACCATTTCAGAGGGATGCATAGGGAATGGTCATTTTGCCTGAGTGACAGGAAATGCTTTTGTATGACAGCAATTTGAGGTCACTGGAGAGGAGGGAGGTGTTTCCTTCCCTGCATTTAATCAGGGAGTTTTCTGGTAGTTCCCTGTGTTCCCTCTCCTTCTTCATTCTGCCCCTCTTCTGGGTGTTTCCTGGGAAGGAAGTGATTGGGTTTGTTATTCAAAGGCTTGTGGTTGGGCCAGTTCATGCCTCTTTCACACTCAGATCCTCTGCCATCTTGATTCACATGTCCCAGTATGGAACCAGAGACGCCTCCATCATCTGTCTTTGCAGCCATTCAGATGAGACCCACTTAATGTAGGAGATGGTAGAGCGGGGAGGAAGATGCCCTGACACCATGGCCCTCCCTTCTGTCTGGCTGCAGTTAGTTCTCCCTAACTACTAGGCTCAAACATTTATAAGAATCACTCTTTGCAGGGGAGGGGCTGGGGGTGGTGATGCTCAGTGGTTAAGAGCATTGGCTGTTCTCCCAGAGGGCCAGGATTCATTTCACAGCACCCACATGGCAGCTCACAACTGTCTGCAACTCCAGGTCCAGAGAGCTGACAGTCTCACATAGACGTACAGGCAGGCAAAACACCAATGCACATAGAATAAAAATAGTTTATTTTTTTTTTAAGATTTATTTATTATGTATACAACATTCTGCCTCCACTATGCCCGTGTGCCAGAAGAGGGCACCAGATCTCAAGATAGATGGTTGTGAGCCACCATGTGGTTGCTGGGAGTTGAACTAAGGACCTCTGGAAGAACAGTCGGTGCTCTTAGAAGCTATCTCTCCAGTTCCAAAAGAAAAAATAAATAAATTAATTTTAAAAAAAGAACCACTCTTGGTGCCTATGATTACAGTTTTATTTTAGCAACAGTATACAAAGCACAACCACATGAAAGAGTCTGCATATCAGATGAGGTGGCTGAGGGTCCAGATGTGAGGTGTGCACACAGAGGCATGGATAGTGTGACCCCCTCCAAAGGGAATGTATGACAGCTACTTATGGATAGTCAGGAGTGTTTGCTTGAGTCGCTAAGGTCTAGCGTTTCTATCCAGGTGTCTACGATGGCTCAAGCAGATTCTTTAATCTCTATTTCCTCTGGAAGTCAGAGGTTCTTCTGTGTGTCTGCCATAAATCACATTAGGCAGTTTGGTGGCCTTGGGCCCCCAGGAAAACAACACTGAACACAAGAGGCAGGATGTTGAAGGAGCCTTGACTTCATTGCCCAGTTACAGAGGCCAAATGTATTTATTTATAAATTTGCATTTATTCTTCGGTATGCCTGTTCCTTTGCTTTCAGGCAGATCTTCGACCTGGCAGGTTCTCCAGCTCTCTGGCCTCAGTTTCTTCTCCTGATAATAAGCTGATGGAGCCGACAAGTTCTAAGATTCCTTGGCTTTGAAATTCTTTATTCCAAGTCATGCATGTTAGGCTAGCAACTTCCAGTTGGCCCCTCCCCACACTTCTGATCTTGATGAAGTGAGAATACCTGGACCATTCTGCATTCTCTTTGCCTTGTTGTCCCTGCATGTGTGGGGGACCCAGAGCTCTGCCATCCATTTCTCTTTATTTCCCTGTGGTCTTTTTCTGTATTATAACCACATGGCTCCCATACAATAGCATAAAATTAGTTGATTGGGTAGTGAATTCTTCTGTAGGTGACAGGCTGGGTGGCCTTCAAGAAGGTGTCTGCATACAGTCATGAAATCACAAATGGCCATTCATAAAGATAATACCCTTTATTAGTGGAAAGAAAATGAGATCTTTAGGGATCCACAAATCTAGTTCTGGGATGAGGGGCTGAGCTGAGTTGGGATTGGCAGGTACGTGACATTCAATAAGCCTGAGAAGGGACAGAGGAACCAGCAAGCTAGTGTGGGCTCCAAGCAGCATCAAGTAGGTAGCTGGGAGTCATGAGCACCTGAAGGGTTAGGAGTCAGTCTCAAACCAGGTCACCAAGCAGCCCGTGTCTGCTTAGTTCATTCATTATCTCTTCTCCAGAATCCATGTCTGGCTTTGTGTGTTAGAAGCATATCTGGGCTGTTTTTGAATGTCAGAAACAGTTATATGCAAATCTTTTAAGTCCACTCTCTGTGATGTGGTTTAAAGGGGGGAAGAAGAATCAGGAAGTTTCTATGGCCTTCCCTGTCATCTCTGTCCCCAGACAAGCTCTTGGCAGTGAGTCTCATATGGTTCTAAAGCCTTTGCCCCAGCTGCTGTGGGGACTCCAATGACCTCAGAGAACATTTCTGTGTCACATTTACTATTTTAAAATATATATATATTTATTTTTATTTTATATGAATTGGCATTTTGCCTGCATGCATAACCATGTAGGGGTATCAGATCTTGGAATTACAGACAGTTGTCAGCTGCCATGTGGATGCTGGGAATCGAACTCAGGTCCTCCAGAAGAACAGCCAGTGCTCTTTACCACTGAGCCATCTCTCCAGCCCCACATTTACTCTTGACAGCAACAAAATACCTGTCCCTTTGGGCCTTCTGAGTCATCTGTGTAACCTTAGCATATTTAAGAACTGAGATATTGCATACATCACATTTATTATTATAGTTTCACTTTTTAAAAATATCTTAAAATACTTGCTATCTGAAGAGTAATGTGACTATTGTTAATGAATCCAATAACAGTGGGCAAAGTTTTCCTATTTGTCTGTCTGTTTCTTTGACATAAGGCATCATGAAAACATAAGATCTCATATATCCTAGCCTGGCTCTGAAGCCACTATGACGCTTAGGATGGCCTTGAACTCCTGCTGTGGCCTCCACCTTCTGAGTGCTCAGATTACAGGCATGTGTCATCATCAAGTCTGATTTACATGGTGCTGGATCAAACCCAGGGCATTGTGTATTCTAGGAAAGCTTTCTACCACCTGAGTTACATTCCCAGCACCCCCATTTTAAATTTGTTTTGTGTACATGTCAGGAGAGTACATGCATGCACATGGTGCACCAAGGACAATTTTCAAGCATCAAGTCACTTCTTCCACCACATGGGCGGGTCCCGGGGATCAAACTCAGGTCTTCAGGCTTGGCAACAGGTGGCCTTGTTCTCCTTACCTTTAAAAAGAATTAATAAAGATAGGGCAGTTATGTCAGCACATGCCTTTAATGCCAGCCCTCCAGAGACAAGGCAGTCAGATCTTTGTGAGTCTGAGGCCAGCCTGGTCTGCATAGCTAGTTTCAGGTCAAGCTGGGGTGTGTAGTGAGACCCTGTTTCCAAAACAAAAAGAGGAATTCACAAAGGCACATTCTGAAGGGATTTACTGATGGGTTGACTATGAGAAGTGAAGTAGAAGCTAGCTACCACTCCTGGATCGGGGGTTGTTGACCTATCTGCTTGAAAAGACATTTTGTATTTGGTTTCCCTAACATTTACAGTGGTAAAGAGTAAGACAGTGTGAATGCCTCTAATGTGTGGCTGTGTCTGCTCCTCTCCTGGTTTCTGCATCATCAAATGTCCTGGATTCTCAAGCTGCTTTCCTGTCTTTGAATTATTTCAAGAGCCTTTTATTATTATCACTGGGACCCTTTGCAAGGCTCTCCCTGGTTTCTGGTGGCCCACGCACTGTCTTGTTTATTCCGGCAACATCAGCCTTTGAGGCTCACCAGCTCTCTGATGGGTCCTGTCAGCTTTTGCCTCTGACTAAGAGAGATGGCTGAGAGTTGCAGTTGTCTGTGGGTTGGCAGGGTAGAGACTCACATCTAAGCTCCTCAGCTTACCTTTGAGCTCTTATGGCGCTGAAGATTCCTTGAGTCAGGGGGGGCTGGCAACTTAACATTATAGTAATCACACTAACATCTCTTTTATATGTATCTGAGTTCACATGTGCATGTGTCCATGTGAATGTGGAGGCCAGAGGTCAGCCTCAAGCATCATTCTTGAGGTTCTGTCCACCTTCTCTTTTTAAGACAAGCTCTTTCATTGGTCTGGAACTCAATAAGTAAGCTAGGCTGGCTGGCCCCTGAGCCTGTTTCTACCTCCCCAATCCTGGGGTGTGGCATATGCCACCGAGCCCAGCTTCTTAGTTTTGTCTTGTTTTGATTTTTTTCCTGTAGGTTCTAGGGGTGGAACTTGGGTCCTCGCACCTGCAAAACTCACTTTACTGGCCTGTCCTCCCAGCCCTAATGACATAATTTTAATCTTCTCCACAGAGTGGCCGATTAGGAATTATATCCCTCTTCGACAGATTAAGAAACTGAGTGTTAGGTAAAAAACGTGACGTGTCTTGCATTTGGAGTATGGCCATGCTCCAGGGCCAAACCAGGGCCGCCTGCGCCCAAGAGTTCACTGTCCTTTGCCGTTGTGAACTAACCTGTGTTAGTTTACCTGGTACCTAACTGTTCAGCCCAGCATACCGTGGGATGACTTTCGGTGAGGACTTTGTTTTATTCTGTTTCTGGGCTTGACTGATACAAGCCTTAGTTACTGCCTTTGAAAACCGGAGACTGCTGAGGGCTCAGCAATTAAGAACACCTGTTGCTCTTCAGAGGAAGACACGGGTTCTGAACCAAGCACCCACATGACAACTCACTGTCTGTAATTCCAGTTCCAGGGGATCTAACAACCTCTTCTAGCCTCTTAGTGCACCAGATACATACATGGCACATACATGCAGGCCAATACTCATATACATAAAGTAAAAACAAATAAATACTTTAAAAAATAACCAAAAGAGAGATTGATAAGTTAGAAGAACATAAGAAAGGTTAATAAGGAATTAATTATTCCTTTAAACTGTTGAAGATTTGAAATATTCTCTAGTAACATCAAAGGGAATTTTATATATAGCAAGGAGCCAACTTTGGATTTAAATGATCTTCAGACTAAACATTGGGCCTTTCCTGTTTATTAGGCTGATCAAGGTGAGCCTTGCCACAGAGCCACTTTCTGGACGGACTTGAGAATGCTGTCTGCCTGACAGCATTAATTCGGTGGATGTTTGGGATTGGCGGAAAGTAGCAGCTATTGTCTGTGTCAAACTTTGCTCGGTGTGTTAGCATGTTTTTCCCAATTGTCTGCTCAGGATAGCAGTGAGGCTATGCTTTCAGATTTTAACATATTTGAGGGTTTATATTTTAGTGTGATTTCAAGGTCTGAAATCACAGATCCTTCTCCCCTCAGCCCCAGAACCTCTCAGGTGGCCAGCAGGGAGGTATGTCCCATCTGAGTGATGTCAGTCTCAGGCCCCATGGGCTTTCAAGAAGAAAAGTCTGAACAAGGTTATTGGAAAGGGCTTTCCAGAACCTTCTTTGATGTGGTTTCCCATTCTGGCAAAGTTATCTAGGCTTCTGATCACAGCAATGCAGGCTGTTATTCGTTCCAACTGTGCCTGAGATAATATTTTTGGCAGATTTGCTTAAAAGAGTACATTATCAGTAAAGACACAAGACCTGTTCAGATTTGACCATCTGGAGCTGAGCTGGTGACTCAGTGGATAAAAGGCCTGTGGAGCATACAGAGACCCGAGTTTGGATCCGCAGCACCTACATAAAAAGATGTGCATGGTCATACACATCTGCACCCTTAACAATGGGCATGAGGACCAGGCAGACCCATGCAACTCAGTGACCCATCAGACTAGAGAGTCCCCAAGCACCACATTCAGTGAGAGACTGAGTCTCAGAAAATGAGGAAGAAACAGAGACGCCTGATGCTAACTTCTACCTTCCATTTGCATGCGCGCGAACACACACACTCTTCTTGGCTAACTTTTCCTATCTCAATAAGAATTAAATACTTAGAAACTTTCTTCATACACATATCTGTGGGTCCCTAAAACTCCTACTGCCCTCCCACTGTTGTCAATACAGCTTCAAGTTTCGATGCCTCTGGTCGGAACTGGAGAAACACTCAGTAGTCAAGATCACTGGCTGCTCTCCCAGAGGACCTGACTTCAGTTCCCAGGATCCCGAGTCAAATGGCTCACACTTACCTGTGACTGCAGCTCAGGGGATCCGATGCCCTCTTCTGGCCTCCACAAGCACTTGTACACAGTGGTATATGCACATAGACACATACAGAAACAAATAAATATAAAATCATGTTATTTAAATCTGTATTTAAAAAAGAAAACATTCATCAGGAGGCTGTCAACTCATCTTAGGCTAGAGCCACACCCCTTTTCATCACATCAGCCAGAGGAGGTGTGTGCTGGGTGGGGGGGGATGTATGCATGGTTACTGTTACCTTTCCTAAAACACAAACAGATACAAATGCACCTCATTTGAGTTCATCCAACCAGCTGCAAGGAAACAGCAGCTATGGAAAAACTGTACTAAGCTTTCCAGACCCAGGATGGAGTCTTCCAGCAGTCAAGATGTCTAAATCTGCAACACAAAGGCAGAAATACTTTCACCCATGCTAGAGTAACTGCTTTGTAAGTAAGGAACAGCCCGACTCACAAAAACAGCTACTGGCCCCTTGATTCCAATTAGTAACACAACATTATGAATGGCTGAAGTTTTGATCTTTACAGCTAACACACAAATGCCCTATTGTTTCCTATTTGGGTTGATATTTCCTATGAAGTCTGTCTTAACCTTGACTTTGAATTGCTGATCTATGGGACGAACTGGGACACTGTACTAGTTAAGTGTTCCTAGTCTAGAAACTGCCCTTGGAGAGTAGAGTTCTGATGGTGAGAGAAGAATCTAGACTATGATAATTATTTAAATACTCTGAGGATTCTCCTGTTGGGCTGAGTTAAGGATCACTGGTGAAGTTTTATTATTTCTTATTTTTTTTTCTGCATTTTTATTCATCTTTTTTGTACACCTAAGTGTGCGTGCATGTGTGTGTGCATGTGTGTATGTGTGTGTGCATGCATGTGTGTGGCGTGTGTGCACGTGCATGTGTGTGTGCATGCGCATGTGCGTGTATATGTGTGTGTGTGTGTGTGTGTGTGTGTGTGCCACAGTGAGTGTGTGGAGTTCCTAGGAGAACCTGTAGTACTCAGCACTCTCTTTCCACTGTGTAACCCAGGCACTGGACTCAGGTCACAAGACTTGGCAACAAGTGCTTTTAGCTGCTGGGCCGTCTTTCCAGCTCCCATTTCCTAAGAATGTTTTGTTTGTTTTCCCTGCATTGGGGGTCAAACTCAGGGCCTTTGGTATGTGTGCTGGCTAGTTTTATGTCAACTTGACACAAGCTGGAACCCTCCTCTGAGGAAAGAGACTCTCAACTGAGAAAATGCCTCCATAAGATCAGGCTCCTAGTGAAGGCTGTAGGGCATTATTTTAGTTAATGGTGATGGGGGAGGACCTAGTCCATTATGGGTGGGGCCACCCATGGACTGTTGGTCTTGCGCCCTATAAGAAAGCAAGCCGAGCAAATGAGCAAATGATTAGGAGCAAGCCAGTAGGCAGCACTCCTCCAAGGCCTCTATCTGTATCAGCTCCTGCCTCCAGGTTCCTGTCCTGACTTTGATGATGAACAGTGCTGTGGAAGTGTAAGCCAAATAAACCCTTTCCGCCCCATGTTGCTTTTGGTCATGGTGCCTCATCATAGTTATATCAACCCTAACTAGGACAGCATGCGAGGCGAGGCCTCTTCCACTCACTGAGCTACATCCCTAGCTCCTCATTTTTGAGACAGTGTTGTTTCATGAATCCCAAACTGTCACAGAATTTGATCCTCCTGCCTCAGCCCTAGGGCTGATTACAGGCACGCACCACCTGCCTAGCTGAAGGTCTGTTGTTTTCTGCCCTTCCCCCAGAAGTCAAGCAAAACAATGGAATCTGGAAAGGCTGCCTGTATCACAGGCACAGCCAATGGCTGCTGGGAGCCACGGAGTGAGCGGTTTGACGTGTGTTGTGCTATGTCTCTTGTGCTCAACAGTCTCTTCACTTTAGACAGTACGGCCCCCACCCCAAGCAGCCGGTGCAGTTATGTACCATTATATATACTGTAAGCTTCAATAATTATGGAGCGTTCCATTATTGTGCCATTATTTTGAGCAAATTACCGGCTGTGATCAATAAAATTTTCCTTTAAGTGCCTATGAACTAAAACCAAGAAATGAGCATTCAGATCAATGTTTAGCCAGAATTAATTAAATTGCCTAGAAAAGAAAATCACAGCTACTGAGAATGTGAATGTCCTATTTTTGGACCTCACATACTTATTTTAATATATGAAAAAAGTTACTTTCTCCAATATAATTTTGCTCTTTTGCTTCAAACAATGAGATACAATTCTTGATCAGGTCTGGGAGACAGGTTGGTCGTCACAGATGCTTCTTGCCCAATGACCTGAGTTCATTCCCTAAGACTCACATGATTGGAGTTGAGAACATCTTCCACAAATCATCCTGACTTCTGAGTTCCACTTGTCTACCATTGGCATTAAATGGTCCCCCACATTTAAAAATATTTTTTTAAGAGACACAGTAATTCAAGTCTGGTTCCACTATTACCAAGGACACTAAAGAGGGATAGTTAGACTTTGACATTAGAACTCTAAGTTTGCTGAGTTTTTCTCTCTGGTAGCATATTCTAAGTAATTCTGAATACAAAAATGTAAACTTATAGAAATCAAATTAGTCGTGATGATATATTAAAAAGCCAAAAGGTAATATGATGAAAGTAATGAATGTTTATTATTATTGGGATGCAATCTTTCCTTTTTGTGAAAAGATGTTTTGAAAAATATAAAGTACTTAGTTAATTGCCTGTCTTAAAAACAAAAATTAAGTGCCAGGAATAGTGGTAAGCCCTCTGTAACACAGGCACTGAGAAAGAGCAGGTGAGAGGCAGATTCCCCAGAGCTCAGTAGCCAGCAGGCTAGTTAATCAGTAGTAGGCTGTGGGTGTAGTGAGAGACTCTGCCTCAAAACAAATGAGCAGATATGGTGGAAAGAGATGGAAAAGACATCTGACATCATCCTCTGGCTTCCACACTCATGTACACAGATGTGCACAAGCACCTGTATAACACTTGCATGTACACAAACACTACACACACACACTATGCACACTCTACACACATACACACTATACACACAGTACACAGACATGCACACACTACACACACACATACACATACAACACACACACATACCTACACTATACACACACACACTATGCACACTATACACACATACACACTATATACACATACACACACATACTACACACACACTACACACACACACACTATACACACATACTACACACACTACACACACATACACACACATACACACATACTACACACACACTACATACATATATACACACTACACACACACACTATACACACATATACTACACACTATACATACACTACACACACACTATACACATACTACACACACACTACACACACATACACATACTACACACACTATACACACTACACACACACATACTATACACACATTATACACACACACTACACACACAAACCATAAAAACAAAATAAAAATGTAAGTATTAAGAAAATTGGGAAAGGCTTGAGAAATAGCCTGTTGCGTGAATCCTAATTTGTCTTATAATAAAAACCTGGAGGCAAATATGGGCGAAAGCTGAAAGATCAAAGAGACAGAGGAACAAGCCACAGCCACTTCTGGCCCAGCCAGCTCCTCACAAATCCCTTCCTCTTCAGCCTGTGAGTCCTTAGCGGAGAAGAAAGGGAGTCGAAGGTGAAATGCTGACTTTTGCCTCCTCTGGCCTTTTATTTCTTTCTCTCCCCTGCCATATCACTTCCCTAGTGCTGGGATTAAAGGTGTGTATGTTTCCCAAGTACTGGGAATGGATCCCAAAGGATCCCAAAGTGAGTGCCTCTGTTTGGCCTTGAACTTGGCCTCTGCTAGGATTAAAGGTGTGTGTCCCCACTCCCTGACCTTTGTGGTTAACTCTGTGGCTGGTTCTGCCCTCTGATCTTCCGGCAAGCTTTATTAGATGTACAATGTATCACCTCAGTGGCCTGGGGTTAAGAGTGTTTACTATTCTCTCAGTGGACCCAAACTGAGTTCCCAGCAATTGGTTTTGGTGACTCTCAGCTGCTTTAACAAGTGAACAGTCCAGCTCAAAAGGAATCCGATGCCCCCTTCTGGCCACTATAGGCACTGCATGTATGTTCACATGCCATGCACAGCCACACAATACACATAATTAATTTTTAAAGGAAGAAATTACACCAGTATCAGGGCTGGTTTTGTAGCTCAGTGGTAGACCATTTGCCTAGCATGCATAAAGCTTGAAGTTCAATGCTCAGCGCCATGAAATTTTATAGAGAAAAGAATCATTTACGTAGCAGCGACCTAACAAGTCTCTGCAGGCTATTTTGTCAACTGGCATAAGCCAGGGTCACCTGGGAAGAGCAACCTCAATGAAAAAGACGCCTCCCTCAGATAGTCTGTAGGCATGTCAACCGGGCATTTTCTCGATTAATGTGGGAGGGTCCAGGTGGTTCTGGGGTGTAAACAAAAGGAAACTAAGCAAGCTACAAGGAGCAAGCCAGTAAGCAGCACTTCTGTGGGATCAGAGTTCCTGCCTCCGGGTTCCTGCTTTGGTGTCTCCTGATGACTTGCTAGAAACCAGAGGAACCCCATCTTCCCTAATTGCTTTTTATTATGATGTTTTATCACAGCAGCATAGAGCAAACTAGGGCCAAGGAATATCATTTCTCATTATCCTGCCTTTTTCTTGTATTATTTTTGTACTGCTATCGACCTGTTGTAGATACATTGTTGCCCTTGAGCCCTGGCCACCTGGTCTGTACTTATTACAGTCCCATGATTATCTTAACTGTTTCTGTAATGCTATGCTTCTTTTTTTCAAAGTTCTTCGCTGTTTACATTTTTACAACTTATAAAGTAAGTCATAAAAGAGAGAGTCTGTGAGGCCAGCTGCAGCTGGGGCAGAATCACATACAGCTGGAAAGGAGATAGGGTCCAGGTGAGGATCCAGTGAGCCTCCCACCCCCTCCTTCCCTGTAGGAACACCAACACCTAGCAAGCAGGCTCTTGAAGACTGCTTGTAAGTAATCACAGCTGTTCTGACAATGAAGGATGGGGGGAGGGGAAACGTTTGCTGATGTCAACCAGTCTTTGAGTTTCATAGGACATAAGACGTGCACCACCAGTTTCTTGACTACCAAGACCAAGTATGAACCTATGGACCATGGCAGCCTGCAGTTTTCATCCTTTTATAGATGTAGGTTTCTTTAACAAACTCTATTTTGGCAGCACCAAGGCTACCCAGAGAAAGATGAGATTTCAGATGGGATCCAGCATGTTTTGAATTGAGGTCATTATGAATCCAGGGGGATTTTTGAGGGAAGAATGGGGATTTTTGGTGAGCAGACTCTTAACAAAAGGCTACTGCTGTGCATTCAGGCCACCCAGCGGAAGGTAGTCTTTGTCTTTCAGGATGTGATTAATATTGCCCTCATCATTTAATTTTAGCGCTTCTAAAATAAGGATGCTTGCATTACATCAAGGCAGAGTCTGAAGCCTCAGAAGGCCCATTTTTGCATAGATGTATATATTCTTATATATTTATATTTATATTTACATATACATTTCTATATGTTCATATGTCTAGATACATGTATATTTATGTGTATATATGTAAACAAAAATAACACAGCATGACTAAAAGGTTAGAAAAGAATTATCTGAAATGAACAGATCTTCCATTGTTACTTTACCCTTACCAAAATCTCTGCTAATATTTTGAAAACTGGGGCTCTCTGTGCTTGAACTTGAACCCTAGGCCCTGTGCATCTAGGGACACTTACCTCTGCTCTATACCCCCAGTCCTTTAAAAATCACTTTTGTTGGCTGGGGTGGTGGCTCTTGCATGCTTATAATCCCAGCACCGAGGCAATAGGATTTGAGTTCAAGGCTGGCCTTAACTATGTGGTGAGACTCTGTCTCAACAATAAAAATTAAATTATAACTATGTTTTGTCTATAATTAGAGTGGGATGTGTGAGGTGAAATTACTTCATTGCCTTCTTTTTTCCATTTACAAAACTGTGTGCAGATGTCACTTGTAATTTCTGGAAAATTCTATCCTTTATTTATATTTATAGTTTCCTAATTATGCCTCCTGTGATTGGACAATTAGAAACCTCAACTGGGGGTTGAAGAGATGGCTCAGTAGTTAAGAGCACTGACTGCTCTTCCAGAGGACCTGGGTTCAGTTCTCAGCACCCACATGTCAGTTCACAACTGTCTATAACTCCAGTTCCAGAGGATCCAACACACTCATACAGATATACATGCAGGTCAAACACCAGTGCACATAAAATATAAATAAATAAATCGTACAAAAAGAAAAGGAAACGCAATTGTCTAACCTGTGCATGGTGGCAATGGTAAAGGTTCAATCTGTGCCAGGCTCACCCAGGTCAGAGGGGTGAGTCGGTCTTGATGTGGTCCACTTTTCTCAACCACCCCCACCTGAGTTTCTTTCTTCCTAGCTTCTCAGGGATGTATTCATTTGGAGACAGTGGATGAAAGAGCTGACAGGGACCACTTCATGATTTTTCTTTCTGTCTTCAGTGGTGAAAGTGGTGCTGGGAAGACAGTAGCAGCCAAGTACATCATGAGCTACGTCTCCAGAGTGTCTGGAGGAGGCCCCAAGGTCCAGGTGAGTCCGCAATGAGGGCAGGGACTCCATTTGTAGCTGAGCATAGTGACTCACACTTTTGATCTATTTGTAGCTTTGAAAAGAGTTTATTTTGCAGTGCACAGGCTGTGTAACCAAGGTACATGAAGTGTACAAAGAAATTGTATGTTTTCATAGTGACATGTCTAATATATAATGAGTCCTTAGAAATTAATCAAAAGGGCCACTGTTCAAATGGAGAATAGGAGACATGAAAGAGAGCTCAGATGAAAGGAAGTTGAAGTTAGTCATCAAACATGAAAATAAGAGGAATTTGTATTAAAACTACACCAAAACTGGGACTGAGGATCTATTTCAGCTGATAGGATGCTCACCCAGATGCACACAGCCCCACATTCCATTCTCAGAACCATATCCATCAGGCATGAAGGTGCATGCCTATAATCCCAGCCCTCAGGTAGATACAGGAAGATCAGAAGTTCAAGGCCGTTCTTGACTACACAGCAAGTTTAGGCCTAGTGAGGCTAGACTGGGGTATATGAATCTCATTCCCAACAAAGCAAGAAAGCAAACAAAACAACTCACTATCAGCAGCATCATTGATAATTATACCTATCACATTGTCAGAACTTCTGTAGTTCTCATAAACATTGCTGGTAAAAAAAAAAATGTTAGGATGCAATCACTTTTGTTACTAAGAGGAGCATACAATAGCACAGGTGTACGAAGGCTGTTTCAGTAAAATAGGTCCTATCTCACAAAGGTCCTATCTCACATAGAAGTCCCAATGGTTTGTTGTTTGCTATTATTTTGAGATGAGATCTTATTAAGTTGTCAAGAATAGACCTGATTCTGAACCTCTTGCCTCTACCTCTGGAGTTAGGGAAATGCATCACCATGTCCAAGTTATTTGGTACTGGGGATGAAACCCAGGGCTTCCTAAATGCTAGGTAACCACTTTATCAGCTGAGCTAAGGGTTAAGTTGATCTCTTAAGCTGGGCACATAGAAGCTTGTGTGGGCTGGGCGAGAATACTTCCCTAGCATGCACAAAGCCCTAGTGCATCCTAAATACTGCACAAACCAAGTGTGGTTACTTGCATGTAATTCTAGCACTGGGGAAATGGAAGGTTCAGGGTAGTGTGGTTAAGACCAGTCTGGGCTATATAAACCATCTTTTAAAAAGTAATAAAAGAAAGCTGGTGTTGGTGGCACACACCTTTAATCCCATTCCTTGGGAGGCAGAGACTGGAGGATCTTTGTGAGTTTGAAGCTAACCTGGTCTACAAAGTGAGTTTCAGGAGTGTTACACAGAGAAACCCTGTCTGAAAAAACCTAAATAAATAAATAAAGAGAGGAGAAAAAGAATACATGTCTAGCATGCCTGAATCCATTCTCCTGAGTTTGTTTAAACCCAGTACTGCAGTCAAAAATAACATAATAACAATAACAATAATAATAATGATAATAATAATAATAAAAAATAGGAGTATGGTTTATTTTAAGGGAAAACTTCAAGATCTTTTTTCTGTGTCTCCCTGAGAAAAACTAAGTGTCACTGAGTGGTATAGCTCATGTAGCCTACAAACAGAAGATTGAAAGGAATAATAAAGAATCACATTCCAAATTGACCTTACAAAGAAATGCAAAGATTAAACACATCCCTGGGTTGTAAGGGAGAAAGGCAGCTTAGGTATGGGGCCACGTCTGGAACTGACCGGATGGTGGGACCACCCAGAGTTTGCCTTGATGCTAGTGACTATAACTCCTTGTGTGGAATGGGATGCTCCCTCCCAAGACTTGTGGTATTCTGTCTTCTGAGATGTTTGAGGGTACCATGGGAACATATAGGTTAGTTTTAGTACCTTTGTCTAGCCCTGTTTGCTGTGGTCTGTGACCCAGTGGCCAAGCTGCAGACGGTGGATGTTGATTTTTCTCTTCCTGTTTTCCTTTGAGGACATCGATCCAGAACTCTTGGCTCCAAATTAGTCAGTAGCTCAAGAGCACAAGCCAGAAGATTTGTTATTTCTGGAACACATTTAACCATAGCATGTGAATAATTAGACATACAAGGAGTGAGTCACTGTCAAAAGCCCTCTCCAGCACCGGGTTCTATCAGCTGAGAAGCCTCATGTCTGTGATGTGTTTTGCACACTTTTAATTCTGGCATAAGACTGGGCTGTTCACACTAAATTCTCCTGTTGATGGCCAGGTCTGTGTCACATGATCTGGTGTTGCCCCTAGCTGACCTGAGTGTGAATCCATGCTAGAAGAAGCTGTAACACAGGGCTGCTTTAAGGGTGTTGGTTCACTCAGTCACCATGTGGGTCCTGAGGATCAGACCCAGCTTTGGCAGCAAGCTCCCTGGGGTTGGGGATTGCTTTAAAAGGCAGCTTCCTGGGCCCTACCCCAGACCTATTAAACCTACGTCTGCATTTTAGCAAGACTCCCAGGTGCACATTTAAAGTTTAAGACAACACAAGATTGTGTTTCTATAGGTGCTTGGGAAGGAGAAACTGATTCATTGCCATGTAGCTAAGTCTCTCCTCTAGTGTGGCGAGTAGAACACTTGGGGGAGGATTCAGTGGGGAGCAGGCATCTCCATACTTCCCTCTCCCTCCTCACTGTGATTGCCATCTTACCCAGGAGTGCGGGAGGGGGGCTGAGCAAGCAGCATGGGAAACCAGTCCCAGACTGTGTGGACTCTGGGCTCCTGGTGGCACCCCACCTTTGGGATGCTTCAAACTAAGAGGGGTTGGGAAAGCTGGTCACATAAGTAGGATCCTGTGGCCATGCAAGAATACATTAATAAATTATCAACTGGAGAGGTGGCTCAGGTGGCAGAGTACTTGATTAGTAGGCACAGAGCCCAGGATCTGATCCCCAGCACTTCGTAAACCACGTGTGGGCACATGCCTATAATCTTAGCACTTGGGAAATGGAGGCAAGAGGGTCTGGAGTTCAGAGTTATCTTCAGCTACAAAGTAGGGTTGAGGCTAACCTGACTACATGTCACTGTTTCAAAAACAAACAACAACAAGAATTAGATGGATATAGAAATGTATGTCTTCAATCCCAGCACTCAGGAGACAGATGTAGATCTATCTCTGTGAATTTAAGGCTAGTCTGGTGTATATAGTAAGATCCAGGCCAACCAGAGCTACATAGTAAAATCTTATCGCAATTAAAAAACAAAAAACAAAACAAAAAAAACAAAACCACAATGATTTCTCCAGAAACTCTCCAGGATATATGAATTGGGACCTCTTACCTTAGACATCCAGAAAGCAGGACTTGGGGAAAGTTGAGTCTGATATCATGTGATGAGTATCCTTTATCTTCCAATGCCCTCTTGTTTGCTGCAACAGCACGTCAAGGACATCATCCTGCAGTCCAACCCCCTCCTAGAGGCCTTTGGGAATGCCAAGACTGTTCGCAACAACAACTCCAGCAGATTCGTAAGTTCCCCATGAGACAGGCTTCTCCGTCTCTCCTTTATCTTCTGAGCAGTGTGCCTTTTGACAGAAATTCTTTTTGAGTTTTGGATGCAGACAAGATAATTTCAAAATTGGCTCACTCCCTGAGTAGGAAGAAAAATAACAGTTGATGAAAGGGAGAGAGCCCTTGTCCTGGGGAAATTTGCAGGTGCCTGGAGGGATGTAGTGAGCGGACTAAAGAAAGCCAGTGACCTGGGCCTTTGCTTCGCTGAGCCTAGTCTGAAGGGAGGGGACACTTGGCCAGGGAGCACCCTCTGGGCCTCTTCCTGCCTCATCTCCTGGATTTCTGAATCTGCTTTCTGTATGCTCACAGAAAAGTCCCTGGCTCCAGTGTGTCCAGGGTTAGGACAAGGCAGCTCGGTAGATGCCATTTCTAAATGTTTCTGACTGGAAGTTTTGGTGGTGGGTTATTGAAATGTAACCATTCTAAAAAGCCAAAAGGTATATTACAAAAACAAGTACAAATGCCTAGAGATTTAGTGTCTTATTTCAACCATAAAGCCTGTCTGGCACTCAGGCAAGAGCCATCTGTGAGGTTGTTTTCAAGATAGTGGGTGGGACTTTCAAAGAAGACTTTCTTTTTCACTAAAAAAAAAAAAAAAAAAAAAAAAGATTTACTTAATTGTTTTTGTTTAATTGCTTTTTTCTTTTGAGATGGTCTTCTACATAGCCCAGGCTAGCTTTAAATTCCTTATGTAGCCTAGGATGGTCTGTCACTGCAGTTCCCTTCTCGTATGCTAGAATTGCAGATGTATACCACCATGTTGGCATTGACCTTTATTCAGAAAGATCTAATTCCCAAAAGTCTTCCTGTGGTCTCAGGTCATCATTGTCAAGTTCTCTGATGACTAGCTAGAAAACCTGCTTCACGCTTCTCATTGTCTTATATTATTCTTGCTTGTTTCATTTTTCGTTCTTGGGATGTTTTATTCTGACCTTTTTAGGTAATGACAGAAGGAAGACGCTGTGAATGAATTTTCCATATGACCTTTCTCTCCTAATTATCATTCTTAACCTGCCTTGCAAAAATAGACACTGTCAGCTGTAACCCTTTAGCTCTCCACCCATACTTACCTTCTTCAGAGAGCAAGAAAAACATTAATATGATTTCCCTTGCCTTTTCCTGTTATAAGGTGGTTTTTTTAATTCTTAGAGGATAACTCAGTTCATCTTTAGAAATCACCACGAGCCCAGCATTTTTTTTTTAAACTTTTTTTTATTTATTTAATTATTTGCCTTGGTGTTTGCCTGGAACTGGAACTACAGACAGTTGTGAGCTGCCATGTGGGTGCTGGGAATCGAACCCGGGTCCTCTGGAAGAGCAGAGGTTGCTCTTAACCACTGAGCCATCTCTCCAGCCCCGAGCCCAGCATTTTTAACCATATAACTCCAGTAGAGAGTGGGGAAAGCATAGATTCTCTGTGTTGTGCTTAATGACATCAAAGAGTTGGCTGGTAGCATCGAATGATGCTCTCACTAATTATTAGGAAATGTAAGTTTAAAGCCATACGCAATTTTCTGTATCTTAGGCAGGCTAGCATTATAGAGAATGACAATAACCAAGAGCCCATTGACTGAAGATTAATATATTCTTCAAGAACAATGTGGCAATCTTGGTAGGATGGGGTTTTCTGTCCCAGTGTTCAGACAAACACGAATAGGGAGAAAGTGAGCAAGTTACAAGCATCTCCTTATTTAGTGTAGCCATGGGATTGATCCTTTGAATACAGAACTTTGTGACTGGCAAGCTCAGGGGTATTGTTTGCTTTGAAAAAGTAAGGAAGTCTAACCCAGAGCTGGGGGTAATCCAGAATGTCTTCCATTAATGAATTTCCTTGAATTATGCCCTGTATTCAAAGTCTGTTTGGAGCACTGTGTTTTTGTTTACCAAGTACTAAAGGAAATTGCTAATTTTCTTGCAGGGAAAATACTTTGAAATCCAGTTCAGTCCAGGTGGGGAACCAGATGGTGGCAAGATCTCCAACTTCCTTCTGGAAAAGTCCAGAGTGGTGATGAGGAACCCGGGGGAGAGAAGCTTCCACATATTCTACCAGGTTTTTCTTTATAATTTTTCTTTTCCACTTTTTTATTCCTTCTCCATATTAAAAAGCAAAGCTGGGGTGGGCAGTGAGATGGCTCAGAGAATAAAGGCATTGATGACCTGAGTTTAATTCCTGGTTGTCTTCTGATCTCCAAGTATACAGGAGCATGAATAACAATGTGATTAATTTGTTCCCTCTCAACCCTAAAGGCAATAGCCTAACAAGTCCAGAGAGATGCCCCTGTGGTTTGGGCAAATGTCTAAAAGGGGCACAAGAATGCCCCTGTTCTCAAAGAGTGTTGAGTTCTAACTAAGGTAACAAGGCAAATTCCCTCAAAGTTAAATAATTAAGAAATTGTTGACAAACTTCAAACCAGAAGTGTTTGCTTGATTATTTTCCAGTAGGAGTTTGTGTGGGAAGGGCTTTCAGTTACGAGAGCCAGGGATGACAAAGGAGGAGCACCCTAGAGAGGGGAGGAGTGTTGAGCAGAGGAGTTAGATGGTAAGAGCAGTGTCCAGATACTTCCAACAGGTCCACTACTGAATGAGAGGGTTTCACTGGGCTTGATATCCTCAGAACAAGTTCAGCATGCCTCTCCTCAGGCCCTCAGAACCAGAGTATTGCTCGGTGCAGAGGGCAAGATGCTTTAAAAAAAAAAAAAATGGTTTTGTTTTGTCTTGTAGATTTTTTAACTTTATGTGTATAAGTGTTTTGCCTGCATATATATCTGTGTGCAACGTGTGTGCCTAATGTCAGTGGAGTTCAGAAAAGGCTGTCAGATCCCCTAGAACTGGAGTTCCAGATGGTTGTGAGCCACCATGTGGGTGCTGGAATCTGAACCCAGGAGTTCTGCAAGGGTAGTAAGTGTGCTTAACCACTAAGCCATCTCTCCGGCCTCCAAGATACTTTCTAAGTATGTTTCAGGCTTTAACAATCATCCAGTTCAGTTGTTGTTTTTATTGTTCAGTGCTGGCAAGCTATGCTCTGAGTATAGAGAAATA
Source organism: Sigmodon hispidus (assembly GCA_004025045.1). Taxonomy (NCBI): domain Eukaryota; kingdom Metazoa; phylum Chordata; class Mammalia; order Rodentia; family Cricetidae; genus Sigmodon; species Sigmodon hispidus. Next base: position 51,638 of record PVIH01007051.1, read on the forward strand.
TAAGCATGCCATATTTGAAATTGTAATGTTTGAATTAACTTAATGATTATTTTCATATTAAAAATCCATAGTTTTCAAATATGACTTTATTCATAATAAATAAATAAATAATCCATAGTTTGGTTTCTCTTTGGTCTAGTTGTTCTAGGATCTAGGTTAAAAAATAATTAACTTACAGGAAATGCTCCCAGTCAAATCTCTCAGTTACACAGGCATCTTGAATGACAACCAATTCCTTTAGTACCTATTGGTTTGAAAAAGTACATGGTGAATATGGAGAGAAATATGGTGTCTATACAGGACCAGGGGAGTACATATGTAAGATAAGAAGCCTGGCGAGGTCAGTTCTGCTCTTCAGAAAGCCTCAGGGTCAAATCTCTAAGCTCTTTGGAGAGGGAAGTGGGCCAGGGGCAGGAACAGCCTGCTGGATTTAGCCCTGAGAAAGGAGGGCAGAAGAGCACTATTATCAGAACAGTAAGTAAGAGGAGACATCGTCAGGTGTGGCTACATCCTGGTGAAGAGGCACCCTGCTTGGCTTGAAGAAGTTCAGCCTCAAGGAACAGCCTTGGATGAAGGCAGAGAGCAGCATATACAGACAGAGTTTCAGGACTGGCTGTTTGAAGATGCAGGAGAGAAGGACACAGAGATCTGAGTGAGAAGACAGAGCAGGAGGGAGGTGTTGTCTTCAAGTAAGAGGAAAAATAGGGGAAAGAGAATGAGCGGTACAAAAAGAGTGTTGGGGGCTGGGCATGTGGCGCAGTTGCTTACCCAGCATGCACAAAGTCTCAGGTTCAATCCCCAGCACCTAATGAACTGGAGACAATGGTTGTATTAGTTACTTTTCTGTCCCTGTGATAAAACACCATGACCAAGGCAACTTATGGAAAATAGATTTTATTTGGGTTTACAGTTCTGCAGGGCTGGAGGCCATGGTGGGGACAACATGATGACAGGTGTCAGGCGTGACATTGGGAACAGGAACTCCCATCTTGAACCATAAGTATGAAGCAAACAAAGGAACAAAATAGACCAAGAGGCTTCAGAATGCCAGAGATACAACCCATATCATTTTGAAATACACATCCTGGGTTGAGAAGCGTAGAGGAGCTAAGTCAGGGAAGACCTCCATGGTCTATTTGGTATTCCATTTCCCCACAGGGTCACTGGGTCACTGGTATGGCATGTAGTTCTTTTACTGACAGGAAGAAAACCTGAACTATCTTAGGCTCTATCAGAGTTAAGGACTGGAAGATGGGCTGGGAACATGGCTCTGCTTCAGAGGACCTGGTTCAGTTTCCAGTCCTATATGGTACTCATGGCCATCTCTAACTCAGGTCCAGGGGATCTGATGCCCTCCTCTGGCCTCTGTGGGCACTAGGTGTGTATATGGTATACATACATACACACAGGCAACACCTGTACACAGTAAAACAACAAAAACTGAAGCTTTGGAAACTAAACTCAAAATGGTATTTATAACCTCCCTCAGATTCTATAGGCTGGACCCACTGAGAATTTTGGAATACGAGTTTAGAGAGTTTCCCCACTAGGGCTTAGGAGTGGTGGTCCTGAAGCCACAAGGTGATCATGGTGCATATGTCTTGACACCCTCTGTGTGCTCTTATGGCAGCTCATTGAGGGTGCCTCCTCGGAGCAGAAGCAAAGCCTTGGCATCACCAGCATGGACTACTATTACTACCTGAGCCTCTCAGGGTCCTACAAGGTCGATGACATTGATGACAAACGGGAGTTCCAGGAAACCCTGGTGAGTGTGGGTATGGGGAGGGGCTGCCTCTGCTCTCCTGCCTGGGTGTCAGCTGAGGCAGAGGGCAATAAAGGTCAATGAGGCAGACAGCAGTGCGATCTGTCCCCTCAGTCACCATAAGCACTTGTGAAAACCTGCGTTCAGCACCTTGGAGAGCCATGCACCCAATTGCTATGCAATGGTTTGAAATGAGTAAAAAAGCAAATCCATCATTAACCTCCTGCAAGACTAAGGCAGTGGAGGAGATGGGTTTAACATGCTTGGTTGCCAAGCAGCCAGTACTTGGACAGCTGTTCCTTAGGAGGGTCACAGCCAACTAACAGTCCTGACTGAACACAGAAAATTTTAGAGGCTGGAGAACTGTTTGCAGAGGACACAGTTTAGTTTCCAGCAGCCACATGTGGTAGCTCACACCTGCCTAGAGCTCCAGTTCCAGGGGACCTAATACATCCTTCTGGCATCTATGGGCACCAGCACACACATACCATACATTCACACAGACAAACAAAGGTAAAAATTAAAAATAAATAAAATGTATATATATATATATATAGTTTTTGGCTGGGCATAGTGGCACATGCCTTTTATCCCAGCACTCAGGAGGTAGAGGCAGGTAGATCTTACTAAGTTTAAGGCCAGCCTGGTATTCAGAGTGAGTTCCAGGACAGCCAGAGCTACATAGTGAGATCCTGTTTTGAAACACATCCAAAAAAAAAAGTTTAACGGGGCTGGAGAGATGGCTCAGCGGTTAAGAGCACCGTCTGCTCTTGGGTTCAATTCCCAGCACCCACATGGCAGCTAACAACTGTCCGTAGTTCCAGTTGCAGGTAAACACCAAGGCAAATAAATAAAAGTGTTAAAAAAAAAAAGTTTAACACACGTTTATGTTTTGTTTGTTTCATCCTCTTGATTTCATTTTTCTATTTCCAAAGACTTTTTTGTTGCCTCTGAGTTTTGAGTTTTGAGGTCAAAGGACAATCATTGTGTTCTGAGCTATACATGTCATACACATGTCACAGTCTAAGTTACAACACTAGATTTTCAAGGGTTTGAGACCTGCCTGAGATTAACCTAACCTAGTCTAGAACATTCTAGAGGTATGCCTGTCATCCACTTATCCTTCAAGGACTGCTTTGACTGTGTTCTTTGAGTCAGTCAACAAGTTCAGGCCTGTTTGTCTACTGAGAACCGAGGCGGGGACCCAGAATGATCAGGGAGGATCAGTGGGAGGGGAATTGGTCTGTTGCTCAGATGTGACCGATAAGTCCCAGGTCCCAAGACTATCCGGCCACAGCCTTCAAGGAACAAGGGAAAAACTGTAGATGAAGGACTTAACACTGTCCAGGGAATAGTTCTCTCAAGTTACAGAAATCCAAGACTCAGGTTGCTTTAATTTAATGGACCCAGAAATGTGGCTCTCTGGTCTGTAGTTCTGAAGATTTAAAAAGGTGATTTTTGCTAATAAAATCTGTCTCTCTCTCCACAAAGGGGAAGACATCTTGGGGTGGTTGGAAGTGGGATAGTAGTATCTTTGAAAAGGGTTGGCAGCCATACACATGGGACAGGACAGAGACCTAGAGATGTGTGCCCTGAGTGTCTCTTCTTAGAGATCCTCTAGGGTCTAGGGTATTCCTAGAAAGTGTATATATATTTATAAATTTTCCTAGATAAGATTTCTCTGTAACAGTCCTGGATGTCCTGGAACTCACTCTGTAACCTGAGAGCACATTGTGTTTAAATACAGATGTGCCCTTCCTGCAGGATTCCAATAGCACATGAAGGCCTGGGAGATGGTGACTCGGTCAGCAAATTGCTTGTAACAAATTGCTTGAGGCCCTCAGTTCAATTCTCAGAACCCATGAGGAGGAGGAGGAGGACGACGACGAGAAGGAGGAAAGAAGTAACTGTAGCAGCTATAGGGCTCTGGGGAGGTGGGGCCAGGAGAATTCCTGGGTCTTGTTGATGGTCTAGTCTGGCTAAATCAGTGAGCTCCAGGTTTAATGAAATATCATGTCTCAAACAAATAAACACGGAAATCAAACTACAAAGATACACCTAACATCAACCTCTGACCTCCACATATGCATGTTCCTGCACACACATGAACATGTGCACACACTTGTGTACACAGACAGAAAAGGGTGAGTGGGTGCCGAGGGCACCCATCACATTGTCTGATGGAGACAGGCTAAGCTACACACTAACTATACAAGTCACTCTGTCTTCCTTGTTGCCTGCTTGCACAGTCAGCAGCCAGCCTGTCTGGCTAACTTCTCTCTCTCTTCCAGCATGCCATGAATGTGATTGGGATCTTCTCCGAGGAGCAGACACTGGTGTTGCAGATAGTGGCTGGAATTCTCCACTTGGGAAACATCAGCTTCAAAGAAGTGGGCAACTATGCTGCAGTGGAGAGCGAAGAATGTGAGTAGCTCTGCCCGGGCTGTGGAGGGAGGGGAGGGAGGGGTTACCTCCCGTGTCACATGACCTACGCTTGGGCATGGTCTAGGGTAAGGTGCATTGATAAGAAATGAGAAGTGGGGGGGGGGGGGCTGGAGAGATGGCTCAGCGGTTAAGAGCACCGTCTGCTCTTCCAGAGGACCCGGGTTCGATTCCCAGCACCCACATGGCAGCTAACAACTGTCTGTAGTTCCAGTTCCAGGCAAATAAATAAAGGTGTTTTTTTTTTTAAAAAAAAAAAAGAAAAAAGAAAGAAATGAGAAGTCAGCCTGGCAGTGCCTTTAATCCCAGCACTCCGTAGGCAGAGGCAGGTGGATCTCTGTGAGTTCAAGGCCAGCCTGGTCTACAGAGCAAAGACAGCCTGTTGTCTTATCTCTCTTTTTCTTCCCCTTCCTCCTTTCCTGTGTGTTTTTCTCTCCCCCTCCTCTCTCTTTTTCCTACTCCCCGCCCCCATACCTCCATGTCTTATACCATATATGATTTGAAAATTATTTCTATTGATTACTAACCTGGAGAAACATGGCAGAACTTAACCTTGAACTAAGCCTGGTATAATAATAAACGTCTTGTTTTTTTATTTTAGTTTGAGGGTACACACATGCTGTCACATATATGTGGAGGACAGAGGACAACTTCTGGGAGTCGGTTCTCTCCTTTACCGTGTGTCCTGGGAGTTGAAATCAGGTCACCAGAACCCACTGAGCTGTCACACCGGCTCTTCATCTAGTCTCAAAATGAAGTCACACTTAAATGATGACTCAGAGAGTCACTTGGTGAAAACCTTTCCTGTGCCGGCCTTTACGATAAATAGGTACCTAAATGTCCTGACAAACAAGTGACAGGATGTAAAATGCTCATGTTTGCTGTTTGTCCCTTGGATCTGATTTAGATTAGATTTCTGGATACAAAGAAATAAACTTTGATCATTGGGTTGACATTTCTGGTGACTATGTCTGTCTGAGACCCAGATGGTCATTTTTGTTCTTTCAGAGGAAACTAAGGTCCTCCCTACAGTAAGTTTCACTGGTCTCTTTGCCTGTAATCTACCACAAACCCTGTGGCATGTGACCTCAGCCACTGAGACATCATTGTCTAGGCCATTCTCAGAACTCACACCCACTCTAGCCACCCAGGAAGGTATTTCTTCCCTTCTCAACATTCTTTGGGGATAATTTTAGATGCTTGGTAATAAATAGTATCCCACTCATTGCTGACAATGCAGCAGGGAGATTTCCATTCCAAATAAGGATCCTTTTTTATGTTTTCGTTTTCTTTTCTCATAAAAGAGGGAAGTTCTGCTAACATCTGATGTTCATGTCTATCTTTATCTGATAAAGACAAAATATATTTAGCAAGGGAGAGTCCAGAAAACAGTAAAAATGCAGAGTGTGCATGGAGCTCAGGAATATGACCTAATCGTAATGATAACTCTGCCTGTAGACTCCCTGGACTTCATCCTCAATATAAAACAAATGCACCCATGTGCACAAAAGGGTCATACTCCAAATAACCAAAATGGTGCTCCTCCTGTACTTGAGTATCAGTTCAAGATCCTGATCCAGCAAGCATATCCCTGGGTCCTCCATCCAACAAGAAGTTCACTGTTCAATGATGGCATTCAAAGTTAGCAGCCTTCCCTGGCACATGTGGAAACTGATAACTGCTTGTGAAATCTCCTGAGGAATGGTGTTACAGTGGAGGTCAGGGAAGGCTAAGCTATAGCACATCAGTTTAACAGAGTACACAGCCCTAGACACCATTCCTTCTTTTGATTTTGTGTTTTTCATTTGGTCATATAGTAACATGGTCAACTGGGTACCAGCCTCTTTCTCCCCTCCCTAGTGGTTCCCAGGGTTCCCAGAGACAGGAGTTGCAAAGTAATTATCATTCTTTCTCCTTTCGGACTATGATGGGAGCTTCTGTTACCATTTCCAGAGTTGTTTGTCTAAGTAGCATCATATTTGGGAGATTATTCTGTATCCATTTCTTTTTTAGAGCTGCGTAGCATCCTATTGCTTGGCTATACCTTATTTAATCACCATTTGTTGCTAAGTATTGAGATGGTGTCTGGGGTGTGTAGCTCAATTGGTACTGGACTTTCATAAAGCCTTGGATTTGATCCCCAATACCACCTAAACAGGGCATGGTGGAGCATCCTAATGATTCTGCCAGTCACGTAAAATCAGGGTGAATAACTTTCTTATGTCCGAATATATCTTTGGAATAAATTTATCAAGGAATCTTTACAAAAACTACCCATGCTTTTCATAATTAGAGACAGCATCTTTTCCTAGTAAAGGGTAGGGCTAAGATTCCTTTCAAACTAGCCCACTAAAGAAAACTAGCCATCTATTGGACCTTCGATTGATGGGGGCATAGAATTTCCTTATGTTGCTGAGAAGACAATCAAACCTTAACTGAGATGCTTGTGTACTTTTCCATATCAAGATAATAAAACTGTGTGCCTTGGGTCAAGTATTAACCTGACTGTGATTAAATATTAAATTAAGAACTTTGTTCAAGAAAAAAAAAAAAGACTACTTTAAAACCACCGAGGAATTCGTGTACATATGACACTGTGTTCCACCCATTGGTAAACAGGTTAGAAACTTTCATCCAAGCCTAATAAACTTTATCTTGGCCTTCCTCATGTAGCCCAGGCTGCCTCACACTTGATATGTAGCCAAGGATGACACTGAACTTCTGATCTTCATGTGTCTACCTCCCAAGTGGCAAGGTTACAGGCGGGCACCGCTGTTACAGAAAAATACGCCTTTGCAGTGAGAACTCACTTCACACACTTAGAGATGAAGAAACGCTCTGAAGCGCCTGGCCAACCGAGGCTAACAATAACAGTCACCCCGGAACAGAAGATTTTACTGAAGCATAGATGTGTTAGGCTTTTACATTCCACAAACACTTTTGTCCTTACATGTCTTTCTGGACCAGGCAGGTTACACTTCATACAATTTAAACAGAGACAGGAAGCTGCGAGTCTGGCCACTCGGGCAGAGAGGATTTTTCACAGCAGAGGGATTATTACATGTTGCCAGAATTATTTTCAGTGCCCCAGTGTTTGTTCTTATTTTTGCATGGCTGTAACCCAGGCTCATCTTGCTCACCTGGCAGAATTGTGTTTTTCCCCATAAGAAGACAGGGGACTTTGTGGCAGACCAAGACTTAATGATAACTGTCACGCTGTGTTGCCCCTCTTGAGTGGTATGTTTGGGATGGCCTATTGGCTGGTTGGAAGTCTCCTTTGTCGTGGGAATGGAGCCTAAAGGCTGGCCAATCCTGGTGAGTGAACAGTTATACCCTGGCATCCTAAGCATCCCTAACCTCTAACAGGCCTAGTGCCAGGCAACTTATTTTGGGGGAACTTTGGGGACGGCACTTGTTCAGCTAAGTTCTATTTATGTGACTTAATGTCCCCTCAGTATATATATTAGTAAATCCTATATAGCATCAGTTTTATTACTTTGAGTTTCTTCTACATAACTGTCACCTGGTTTATATGATGTTGGGGGTGGAACCGGCTTTGTGCACACTAAGGCAGGCTCTCCACTGACTGAGTTACATCCCCAAACCTGCCACTTCCTTTAACTAAATGAAGAAGGAATTTTATTTTGCTCTACTCTTGACTTTTCTATCTTTATTGTAGTTCAGATTTAAATAGGAAACTTAGGTTGAGCCTCATCTTACATGTTAAATCTTCCTTCACTGAATTAATGTGCTGAAATATTCACCAGCCATGCTCTTCCTGGTTTTCAGGACTGAATCACTCTGGTCTTACACAAACCTTTTATGATTAATCCTTACATCTTGCCTCTCCTTCCCCAATTTGTGCTGAAGCTCTTCCCCAGCCTCGGCCCCACTCACGCACCCTCACGGAAATTCACAGCCTAGAGGAAGTCGGGCTAAGCAAAACTATAATTTCAGCACCAGGGCAGCCACAGAAGAAAATATGAGGCCATAAAATCTTGTGTTTGAAAAACATGGCATGGATTTTGTCCAAACCAAGCGCGGTACTTCCTCCGGTCTGCTTAGCTGTTTCCCTAAGCTGCAGCGCTGGCTCTTGGCCACACTCCACGCCGTGATACTGAAGAGCCTGCAACTCTTCAGATCTACCCTCTTCTGCAAGAGAGCTATAAGATGTGGAAGGGCAGCACAGGTCCAGTCACCCCCTCCTGTCTGTTTTGTCTCAGAGGGTCTCATCTCGGCCTGTTTGGTTTTCATAGCTAAGGCCGTAAAGATAACGGCATGAACCGTTTACCAGACAGTTCAATTCTTCCCCACTTTTGGCATGGTTACAGGCTTGGGAGAATCCCATGTTTACAAAACAGACACATTGAGCTGATTATTCCTTGTATAAAGCTGTTCACTGTGTAGTTCCCATGAATGACAGAGAAGCCCTAGGGAATATGCTCCCATTTAATGAAATCTCACTAGGAAGAGTTTTCAATTTTTAATGGAATCTCGATAGGGAGCTCGGCATGGATTTGACCTTGAAGGCCTCCCATCTCAACCTCATGAATAACTGGAATTACAAGTGTGTGCTACCACGCTTAGCTACTAATTGTATGTGTGCCTGTGCAAGTGCACATGTGTACATGTGGAGGCCAGAGGTCCACTTCAGGTCTTGTTCCTCAAGAGTCTTGTTTATTGAGACAGGGTGTCTCACTAGGACCTGGGGCTTACCAGTTAGGCTAACCTGGCTCCCCAGCTCTGGGATTATAGATACGTACATCACACCTAACTCTATGTGGGTCTGGGGTTTGAACTTGAATTATCATGCTTGCATACTTTATCACCTCAACTGTCTCCCCATCCCTTCTATAAACTGCTGATAAGGCAGTTAGTGAGACATGTCCTCCTTGATGCTGGCAGGAAAGGCTTATTCCATCTCTGATACCTGGTGATTGTTTTCTTTGTCCAAACAACTCTACATGTCCAGTGTGGTTCATGAATGTCCTCTGTCCTTACTCAGTAAAAAAGGAAGAATTAGCATTTAAGAGATAACCACTGGGAAAAATCAATATCTAAGAGATAGATTTTTGATAAAAATCAATGTCTGGGTTCTTTATGAAAGGAAGTTGATCAGAGGACCTGTCTGAGATCCTCATATGAATGAGAAGTACATTGTTCTGGTATTGGCTTTTATTTTCCCAGAGACATATTCATTGACTGACTCCCTATAGAAGTTAATGCAGAGAAGCTTCAGCTCATTAAGCCTCAGCATACTCTGTGTAATCTAAGGAAATCAGTCTTTATTGGGAGGCTGATGGAATCTTCTCACTGTTAAAAGGGTCCTTTAGGGGTTTTGTTTTGTTGTTATATATTCGTTTGCTTTTGAGATGGAACCTCACCAGTCAGCCTAGGTTGGCCTTGAACTCATAATTCTCCTGCCTCCACCTTATTAAGTGTTAGGATGATTGGTAACATGCCACAATGCTGATGCCATCCATGACACCCAAGAATGGTGTCGTTTATCCAGATCTGAACATTCCGACCAGAAATCAAGGGAATCCCACTGGTCCTGGTAGCTTTTCTCTTAGCAAGTCTATGGTCTGAAACAACTTGCCACACCCATGAGCTTTAGTTTTCTATTTGAAGACCCCAAAATATCCCAGTACATGTTGTGAGGAAGTCCGAGTGGACTGTGCAACCAATAACATCAATCCCCTCAGTTCACATGTCACCCCCAGAGGGCCCCCTGTGATGTGGCTATTGAAAGTCTTCTGGGTGAAGAAGCTGGGGAAGGATTTGCCATGCAAGAATGAGGACCTGCTTCCAACCTCAAAACCCACCTCTAGAAGTCATTCATAGTGGCTTATTATCCCAGCACTGCATACACAGAAACAGGAGGATCCCTGGGTGTTGCTGATCAACTGCATGGCCAAATCAATGAGCTCCAGGTTCAGTTAGACACCTCATCTCCAAAAATAAGGTGGAGAGTGACCAAGAAAGACATCTGTTCTTTATGTGCACACCCACACAAACACAGGAATACATACCCACAGGCCTTCTGACCCTTCTGCCTCCTGCTCCCCCCAGTCTAGGACACCCTTCCCCAATGCTGAAATCTATCCTAATCTTTTAATCATAGCTTTTAGCTATAGCGAACCCTTACCTACAACACAGACCACAGCCCAGCCGCGCTTTTGCCCCTCAGCTTGCTTCCCTTAGCACATGCTATTCCCCTCTCCACATCTGTACAGATCCTACCCTTTTTTACCTGCCTCATTCAGTTGAAGCCCCTTCCTTGAATACCTCAGAAAATGTTAATAGTTTCCTGTTTTACATTCTTCTAGAATTGTATAGTCTATTTAGTGCATTTGATCTCCAGGAGGATTCTTTATTTGATAAAATTTCTAGATGTCTGTCTTTTCCTCTTCATTTTCTACGTTTTGCAATCCCTCACAATGTAAGTGTTCACTCCATAGGGGATTGCTGGACTTACTCAGCCCATGATAACAGATGCTACAAGTTCTCTGTAAATGAGGCCATGAAAACTTTGCACCAAAGGAAGAAAGGAAGCATTATTCAAAGCCAAAGGAATGTTTGTTGATTGAGTTCCTGTTGATGTCTTTGCCTTAAGCATGGGCAAATGTCCATTTTCAGTATCTCAGTGTGATCTCAATGGTGGAAGTGGGGGGGGTGCTGCATCCTTTTGGACCACTGATGTGAGGGATTGTAAGTCTCAGTAATCATAGGGATTGATTTGCAAAATAGAACAACTGGGAAAAACAGGGTTGTTCATGGCATTGATGATATGTCTTCCCCAATAGATTAAAAGTTTTAGAAGTTAATTTTGGTACCCATTACCTGCTCACACATGCAAAAGGGCTTCCATGTGCTTGGAAGATAATGGTTACAATTCTGAAAGACGAACATGTTTTATATTCTGCAGTTCTGGCTTTTCCTGCGTATCTGCTGGGTATAAACCAAGATCGGTTAAAAGAGAAGCTAACAAGCCGGCAGATGGACAGTAAGTGGGGAGGAAAGTCGGAGTCCATCCACGTGACCCTCAATGTGGAGCAAGCATGCTACACCAGGGACGCACTCGCCAAGGCCCTGCACGCACGGGTCTTTGATTTCTTGGTAGATGTAAGTAAACATGGGTGGACATGGGCAAAGCTGCAGGTTTCAGATATGAGGGATACAATGACTAAGAGTTTGTTCCCTTGTTTTCCTCATTTCTTTGCATCATTGTCCCTCTCTGCCCTGTGGATCCTCTCTCTCTCCTCCTGGTAAATCCCAAATTCAATTTCTAGATCTTCACAGAAAGACAGAGTAGCTAAAGCCAACCCAGCAGCATGAGATATCCGCTAAAAACCAGGACTGGAACAGAGGAAGCTATGGTCCAGGACTGTCCTTGACTTCTGGGTGTAAAGGTTTAAGAACGTTGTATCTGATAATAACACAGTTAATTTGAGACAAGTAATTCCAAATATGATGTGATAAGAATATGCCTCTCCTTACATTTCTATGGAGACAGGTGTCCAAGACCAGCTAAGCTGATCAGTTCTGACTCAATCAAGCGCAGTTAAAGTTGCAATACTGATGGAGAGCAATTCTCCAGGCTGGCCTGGGGCTGGTATCAAGCAGAATCTTCCCATGCTGTTGGTTAGAGATCTCTGTCCACAGCTATGTGCACCTCTTCTTAGGGCAGCTCAACATCCTCCCAGTTGGCAGCTGATTTACCCCAGAGTCACTGACCTAAGACAGGGCCTGTGAGCAAAAGGCCATGAATTTTTTTATGTCTTGACTTTGAACTCAATTATCACCTTGATACATTCAGTCTGTTCTGAGCAAGCCATCCAGAGTGGTCCACATGGTATGGAAATTGGGCTGTACCTTTCAAAGGTAGAACTTTCAATAGCTGTCTATTGAAAGAAGTTTTTTGTTGCATTATTTTTGTTTTGTTTTGAGATAGTATCTTTTTTGTTTGTTGGTTGGCTTGGGGTTTTTGTTTTTTTTTTTTTCCAAGACAAGGTTTCTCTCTGTAGTTCTGGCTGTCCTAGAACTCACTCTGTAGACCAGGCTGGGCTTGAACTAACAGAGATCCACCTGCTTCTGTGTGATGAGATTAAAGGCATGTACCACAACAGGCCAGCTTGACATCCTGCCTTATGTAGTCCAGGCTAGCCACAAACTCAATAGATAGCTGAGGCTGACCTTTAACTTTTGATCTTTCTGCCCTGCCCCCTGAGTGTCACTATAGGAATGTGCCACCATTTATGCTACAGTAAACAATACCTAGTTTACACAAGGCTAGGAATCATGAACCCAGGCCTTTGTACATGCTAGGCAAGCACTCTACCAACCCGGCTACACCCCAACTTGACTTTAGATGTACCTTTAAATTAACTCTGGTACTTTGGACATAGCATACAGCATAATCATACACACTTTTATATATGAATATCCTTTTTGTGGTGGGGGACAATTGTTTTGTTTTGTTTTTCCTGGCTGTTTTGGAACTCTGTGGACCAGGCTGGTCTCAAACGTGGAGATCCACCTGCCTCTGTTTCCCGAGTACTGGGACATGCACCACCACCACCCAGCTACTTACGATTCTTGTTTAAACTTAATTTTAGTTCATTATAAGTGTGTCTGCATGTGTGTGTTCACTCAGAAGTCTGCCATAGTGTACATGTGGAGGTCAGGAGACAGCTTGTAGGAGTTGGTTCACAGGGATTGAACTCAGGTTGTCAGGCTTGGCAGCAAGCAGCTCTACCCACTGAACCATCTTGCTGGCCCTATCTCTAGTGTGGAGATGTATAATTTATATTCTATAGTGGAAAGCCAACAGTATAAATCTGGCTTAGCCAGTGATACCTTTAATGTTAGAATAAGGTCCAGTTTATACTCTGTTCTAAATACTACTTAAGTATTTCAGGGACGAAAGGATATTATTTAATTTATCCAATAATGCCAAAGTTTAGGTATTGTGTTAGTTTTCTAGATAGATGGAGCAAGGAACTGAGAGGTTAAGACACTGGCTGGAGCCCTCCCAGTTCCTGTGTGGCTATGCTAGGGGAACCTAGATTCCTAACTGTTCTGCTTTTTTACTTCTCTGTGTTCAAACGCAAAACCCAAGGCAGATCCTAGCCAGGAACAGCAGCCATTGGGTCCCAGGAGTCTGTGCCCAAATGCAGCCACACCACTCACAGAGCTCAGGCAGGGTAGAATAGCTGGATGGCTAGAGCCCTGCCCCCCCCCCACTGCTTGTGATTATTTAGGGGTTTCAATTCTGTGGGAGGTTCAGGATCAAGTATCACTCAGAGCCCTCTTTTACTGAGAAGGGAGTCTCAGGCAGGGATGCTGGTAGATGAATAAGCTGGGAGGCAAGAGAATTCAGGGGCCTAGAACCTACAGCCCTGTGTCAGTTCAAGGTATGTGGCAATGCAGTGACTGCCATGTAACTGACATTAGTTTGACTTGACATTAACTGGGCTGTGCTGTACATGTGTATGCTGTACTGTATATCTTTACTCACTAGACATAAGGCTATCATTTTCTTTGCCCAGGAAATATCCCATGTATACCAAAACACAGCATTCACCAACTCCAGGGATGACCCTTTGTTTTCCTTTATTATTTGCCTCCCCTCCCCCACCCCCACTTCAACCTGTCCTGTTGGTTTTGAGTCTTTTCCATTGGATCATGTGACCTTCTCTCAATGACCTAGAGCACAGACTCAGGCATTGTGTGGCTTTAGTTTAAATGTAAGCCTTGCTTCTTGTCCAGTATGATCTTGGGTATCTGGAAAGTGGGGGCCATGATAGTCTGACCACCACTGTGAGAGCCAGGATGAACTGGTCAGGCATTCTAGATGAGACATCCGGTGAGAGACTCTGTCTCGAAAAGTAAGGTGCAGGAACTGAGGAGATAGCTCAGTGGGTAGGAGCATACGCTGTGAAGGCAAGAAGACCTGAGTTCAAATCCCCAGCCCCTACACATAAGCCGGGCATGGCTGCTCAAGCCTGTAACCCCAGTGCTGGGGAACAGAGACAGGCAAATCCCAGGAGCTCACTCACCAGTCACTGTAGCTGAAACATTAGGCTGCAGGTTCACCAAGAGAACCTCTCTGCAAACACTGAAGTAGACAGCCATGGAAGACGGGGGCATACACATTCTCTTACACAATACACACAGATCCCCAAATAACAATGATAGTAATAATGACAGTGGAAAGAGGCATTGAAGAGACACCCAACACAGACAGCTGACCTCCACACACCCACACACATGAATGTGTGTGCACATACACTGATAATCATCGGTATTATTTGTAGGTTATTCACCTTCTGCATATGCTTCTGGGAACTGGGCCCACTTTATCCTCAGCATCAGAGATGCATTGTGTTCTGGTAGGGTTAAGTGGCTGCTGACTTGGGGACATCTAACTGGTAGTTGCAGGTTTGGGGGCAAGACCTTCCTTGTATCGCCCAAGATGACAGCGATACATATCTTCATGTCTCCAGACTTCTCAAGGAGTGCTAGCTTTGCCGTCACTGTACGAACACACCCCTACTACAGTTGCTGTGTAAATCCTCCTGAGACCTTTTGAAAGCACAACCCTGTCTTCAAGCTGTCCTGTCTCCAGGGGTCAGTGTGGTTGCTGTGCAGTGCTCCCCTTGCTCCACCCCATGTCTGTTCAGTAAGGACCAAAGGAGTTATTTGCTGTGTTTGTTTCCTCCTAGTCCATCAATAAAGCCATGGAAAAGGACCATGAGGAATACAACATTGGTGTCCTGGACATCTATGGCTTTGAAATATTTCAGGTACGGAAGGCTGGGGAAATGGCTGCTGGGTATAAGTGCTACCCTGCAGGCATAAGGATTTATGTTCAGATTCTCATCCTTCGGGTAAAAACAGCTGCGTACACCTGTAATCTCGATGCTGTGGGAGGTAGAGACAGGGTGCGCTGGGGCTTGCTGGCCACCAGCCCGGCTCTAGGTAGTAGGAGACTTCTTAAGGGAATAAGGCAGGGAGGGGGTCATCACTCCATAGCCCTCTCTCCACTCTGTACTCACAGTGTTGAACACACATACACGGGAAAAAAAGAAATAAATAAAAGAAAGGAGGGAGGTGAGAAAGAAAAAGAGGGGGAAGGAGCCGAAGAGGTGGCTCAGTGGTTAGAAGGCTCTGCTGCTCTGCAGGAGGGAGGGCCTGGATTCAGTTTCTTACCCCACCTCAGTCAACTCACAGCTCCAGGGGATCGGATGCCCCCTCCTGGGCTTCCTTGGCTCACACACACATAAATAGAAGGAATAGGAAGGGAGGGAGGGAGGGAGGAAGGGAGGGCAGGAAGGAAGAAAGAAAGAAGGAAGGAAGGAAGGAAGGAAGGAAGGAAGGAAGGAAAAAAGTGATTCTGGGTAAGGCCATTTTGAATCATCAGAGCTGGGTGGGAGAAGGTGACGTTCTCTGGCCAACAAGAATAATTCTGGGCAATGAAGAAGAAGGCAGCCCAGCTCATCTTTGCCTTTGTGAGTTCTTCATGTACCTTTACCAAATTAGTGTCTCCTAAATATAAACCATGCCTCCTCTATTGACGTAGCCAAAGTTTCTGAGGCAGCTCCTTCACACAGACATTTTAGTGCATCACCAACAAATGACTTTTAAATGATTTTGTGAAATGATTGCAGGAAAGGACCTTCTTTTTTTCCCTCCCCAGAAAAATGGCTTTGAACAGTTCTGCATCAATTTCGTTAATGAGAAGCTACAGCAAATTTTTATTGAGCTGACATTAAAGGCGGAACAGGTAAGCAGGTCCTTTTTCCTTCATGCTCTGTCTTCTTTGCTTCGAAGATAGAGATCTCTCTTTTGATGACTGAGTTTCTGTCTTCTATCAGGAAATGTACCTACTAAAGTCAGCAGCAAAGCCATATGCCTTTGCAGTATTTCAGTGTTTAAAATGCAAATACCATCTGCTGCCTGTTTTTTTCTCTGTCAGCAAATGAAGTTAGGGGCTAGACTGACAGTGGGCTGTTCGCGCTGCTCTGTGTCCCACTGACCAAGGTGAGATGGGAACCCTTGCTCTAACCTCATTGTCTGGGAAACACATACTGTCCCAGATCGGCAGCACCCCCAGTCTTCCCCTTAAACTAGACCTCCTTAATAACACTTGCATTTGAATTCTTCTCTGAACCATATCTTGCTTACACTCTGTTCTAAAAGTGCAGTGTAGACTCTCTGGAATTCTTGATGTCGTGTTGTTTTAGATTTCCAGAGTCACTGTTATAAATCAAAACAGGAAGTTTGAGGTAGCAGAAATTTATTCTTTTACAGTCAGGTACCAAGAGTTTAAAATCCAGCCTTGAAGTCCCTACAAAGGCTAGAGAGAGATTCGTGAAAATCCTAGGATTCTTTCTCTGCCTCATCCTGGTGGCTCTTGGCTTTCTGTGTCTGTGGTCTTCTACCCGCCTCTATCTCACCTTCTGTTGCTCCAGGCTCTAGCCTCTCTCTCCTTTCTATCATTAAGACACAAGTCTTTGGGTTTAGGGCTCATTCTGTGCTTAGAGTGATAGACCAGGAGATCCTTTATTAATTATTATCTACAGAGGCCTTATCTCTAAACCTTAAGGTTCTGGGTGCACATGCCATCTGGGGAGAAGCTACAACATCAAAGTTGTTTAGGGACCACTGGAATGTTAGCGGTCCACCACTGAAGAGCGGCCGGAACAAGGCAGAGGAGATGGGTAACACTGAGGTGGAAGGAACTTTATGAGGCTTAAGAAATTTGAGACCAAACTCAGGAAACAATGGTAACTGTAGAGGGGAGACCCAGTATAGTATATATTCTGTTGACTCTAACATACAGAATTTGTTTAAAACACTGAACAATTAGCTAAAAGTCACCCAGAGTGATTTCTAACTACTACATGGATTCAGGAGGGTCAGGAGTTCAAGGTCATCCTTGAATATATAATGATTTCAAGGCCAGCATATGAGACACTATCTCAAACAACAACAAACAGTTGTATGGTATCGATTTTTATAGTTCAGACAACATAAAAACCAATAAGATATGAAATGTTCCTTTTTAGTCACCTCTTAGTGATGGAAAAGTTCTTAGTGTATGTGAAGGAGATGCAGGTTCTCTCTTTTATGGTAGTTTATGCAAGCTTCTATTTTCTGTCATCCAGGAAGAATACATTCAGGAGGGAATAAGATGGACGCCCATTGAATACTTCAATAACAAAATTGTGTGTGACCTCATAGAGAGCAAAGTCGTAAGTACCAGCCTCTGGTCCTCTTCACTAGTCTACCCTTAAGTGAGCTTTTACTCTCTGTGCCTGGTGTCCATTTCTTTTGCATAGAATGTTAACAGTAACATTAGTAATGTGTAAATGTGTAGCATGAAAATAAAACAATAGCTTTTATTAGCACAATAAATAAGAATGTGCACAAAATGCCAAGTTGCAAATGGAAGAAGATAACTCTTGGTTGTATGGCACAGCAAATAAGGAGCCATAAAAAGGACCACACCTTCTAGCTCCATCATGTACCCACATACACAAGAACATGTATACACACATATATACAAAAAAATACAATAAGATAAAAATAAAGCCCTGTAGGGAGCTAGCTCTCTTCTTAGAAATTAGTTTCCTCCATCTTTGGGTATGAATGATAAAACCTCCTTTGGGAAAGTTAAATGCATTCTTCCTGGAAGGAACAGCTGATAATCAAGATGGCATCTGGGCTGTGAGAGCTGTCTCTTTGCTTAAGAAGTGACCCCATAGGTGTTATGTATTTGGAGGGGTCAGTGACCCGGACCTTGCCTTCTTGGTCTCACCAGAACCCTCCTGGAATCATGAGCATCCTGGATGACGTGTGTGCCACCATGCATGCTGTGGGTGAGGGTGCTGACCAGACATTGCTACAGAAGCTCCAGATGCAGATTGGGAGCCATGAGCATTTTAACAGCTGGAATCAAGGCTTCATCATTCACCACTATGCTGGGAAGGTAAGGCTCAAGACCATGGTTCATTGTGCTGGAATCTATCAATTTTAAAGGCTCCCCATTAGGGGTGGGATTTGTTTTCTCATGAATCAATAGAGATCCATGTTATTTATTCATCCAACAAATAGGACTTTAAAAAAACTGAAGAGTTAAAGCACTGTCTGCAGGACTGCTTATCTTTAAAGCACAAATCTTCTCCTTGTTGTATATGGCAACTGCTGAAGCAATAGATTTTTGTCTTGACAGTTGCAATCACAATCTTGCATTCCTTTGCTTTCCCATGGGCACTGGGACTAACTTTAATGTTTTTCCTTACACAGTAAGTATCTAGGTGCCTACAGAGAACACAACCACATAGGGCTCTGATAGAATTTGGGGTCATGGCTCTTGGATACTTCCTGGTCCTATGGAAATCCAAAAATAGAATCTTCTCCCAGCTAGTCTCTGATTAATCAAGGTCCCCAAGCATCAGACTCAGGGCAGACAGGCACAACTTTGATGCCACTTCTGAGAACAATGACCAAATTTTGGTTGACATCTTTGATGAGTTTGCATGAGGACTCCCTCTTTCATCTCTTAGTCAGAACTTAGAAAAAAATAACTTCATGCTTAGAATTGAACCCAGGCCCTCCAGAAGAGCAGCTGGTGCTCTTGACCTCTCCAGTCCCATGTCAACAAACCAGGGAAGGTATTGTTTCAGCATGCAAACCAGATGGTATTGGAGTGCCTAGCACCTGGCTCAGACATACTTAGGACCCACAGACAAACAAACATGTGTTCTTGAGAGTTGTAGTGTCACAGATCTTCTGGGGAACCAGATCTTCACCATCCAATGGTCACCTAAGCCAGCTGATTGCTTTTATGTGACAACCCCATGAAGTGTGAAACCTGAAAGGCTACAACTAAATACATCTGCCTTCTGACAAGGATAATACCCACGTAAGGATGGGTTTAGCCAAAGAAACATAGAGGGTAAAATTTGATTTCTTTCCATTCTTGGCCAGGTTTCCTATGACATGGATGGCTTCTGTGAAAGGAACAGGGATGTGCTTTTCATGGATCTGATTGAACTCATGCAGAGCAGTGAGTTGTAAGTGTCTGCTTTATCTGGCATGCAGTACGCCTTGGTATGTTGTTGTTGTTGTTGTTAAAGTGTATGAGTATTTTGCCTGCTTGTATGTCTGTGTACCATGTGTGTGCCTGGTACACAGAGAGGACAGGAGAGGGCTCAGATCCCCTGGAACTAGAGTTACAGATAATTTGTGAGGCCACCATGTGAGTGCTTGGAATTGAACCAGGACCCTCCAGAAGAACAGCCAGTGTTCTCGACCTCTCCAGCCCCATGTCACCCCAAGCTGGGGATGATATTGTTTTAACATGCAAACCAGAGTGGTACTGGAGTGCCCAGCACCTGGCTCCTTTAGAACTGTTGAGTCTGGCTTACAATTTGACTATTTATTTTCTCAAAAGGGATTTTCTTCTTCCAGTCTTTGTCTTGCCCTTCTGTCCCTAATATTTCCTTCCTCATCTGTATATCTTCATAGTTTTCAACACTGTTAGGAAGGAGAAGCAGTTATATTAGCACCAGCCTGGAATAGCTATTTCTGACCAGCAAGAGTAGAACAATCTACTTCTATGATACTTTGCCCCTGGGACAAAACCAAAAGGATTTTCCATGGTCACTCCATTTTTTAAAGGTGGCTAATTAGCCTGACTTGCTGAAGCAATTGGAGACTGAGAAGTCTAGAAAGAACTCCCCCTGCTGTCCAGGGAGAGATCCTGTGGCTTTGTTCTTGAGTCCTGTTGTAATGTAAAGGGAAACTCACATAATGTCCAGAGCTCTTGCCACCCTGCAAATGTAGGAAAAGGATGTCCTCACATCCCTTGCCACAGGAACATGCTTAGGTGGCACCACCCTTGATCTCCAGATGGAACATCTACAAAAGGAACAGTGATGGCATCTGCATCAGGAGCCTGAGGAGGACCCGGAAGAATCTGCTGTTGGCAGCTGGAGCCTTCGTCACCATTGAGAACACTACCAAGATCAGCATCATCTCTAGGAACACTGGCCAATGAGCTGTCCCTACATTTGACTGGCACTGGAGCCACTCCACTTGCTGGCTGCTTCATGCCTGGAACAGTCACAAACCAAATCCAAGTAGCCTACAGGAAGCTATGGCTTCTGGTGGTGACTGACCCCAGGATTGGCCTTCAGCCCCTCACAGAGGCATTTTATGTCAACCCGCCCATCATCACTCTGTGTAACATGATTCTGTTCTGTACTGTGGGGACATTGCCATCCTATGCATTAAGCAGGTGCTCATCCAGTGGGTCTGATGTAGACAATGATCTGAGAAGTATGAATGTGTAGCAGCATCTCCCATGAGCCCATTGGAGGCTATGCTTGAGCTCTGCTTTGTCAGAAGATGGAGAAAGTGCTTACTGAAAAAAAGGATTCAACCAAGGAGGAATTGTGGGGTGAATGGACCTTGCCAGCTCCTGAGTCACTGGCCTGAAGGTTTGCAGGCACCCTCTGTGCCTGTCCAGCAGTTCCCTAGACTGAAGACTGGTCTGCAGCTCCCATTGCTCAGCCACTGAATGGGCTAGAACCAGTGATCATAGCTAGTCTGTAAAACACTTGAGCAAAATGAAAAGGTGGCTAGAAACAAAGATTCTAAAAAAACAAAAAGTGAACCAAAGAAAACCAACCCTAGTAGGAGCCTCTGCAGTTTGATATATGCAAACAATCATTTTGATCTATTTATTTTTGAGGTGGTGTCACCCAGGCTGACCTTGAAATCCTGATATTCTTGCCTTCACCTCCCAAGTGCTGGGATTATGCACTCTTGTATGTGATGCTTGGATTGTCTACAAGACTTCCTGCATGCTAGGCAAGCAGGCTACTGATTGCACTGTATCCCAGGGGTAACTAGCTTAAGGAACAGCAGTAATTGGAGGAGCTTTCTGATAACTGCAATGGAAATGTTCTTTTCTAGCCCCAGTGAGGAACTATTCTTGTTTCATTTAAATGTCTCCCCCAAAGCTCCACCATCCTCCCCCACGCTGGTCCTCCACCACCATCCTCCCCCACGCTGGTCCTCCACCACCCTTTGCCAGGACATTTTCACATTCACTTTTGAGATGTCACATTTTTTTTTTCATTCAAAATGCATAACCCCAGCATGCTGTCCTCTGAGGAGGTCAAGGAGGCGGCTTGTGGGTTTCATGGCAGCTAAGTGAAGGCTCACTTTCAGAGATAGTTTTTAATTATTAAAACTCCTGCCAAATTCAAGAGCTATTGATGGATCCACATAAACACCTGTCATCTAGATACAGCATATTGTTTTGTAATGTGATTGCTGTAAAAATCTGTGGTTATGTCTGGCCAGGTTAGAAGTAGACGGCTGAGGAAACTTCCTGGAAATTTCTAAAGACCAAAAGGTCACTGGGTTAGGGGAGGGGAATGAGTTTGGGTTGGCATATCCAAATGTCAACTTTTGTAGGCCACTTCATTCACTGAGTCAGTTATAAGATACTTATTGAGCTATGGTTCAGACAGGAGGCGCATCAGAGTAAACTAGATATGTCCCCGCCCTGTGTGCCCACTGAGTGCTCAGTCAGAGTTATTAAGGGAATATATTCTGCAGACACACCTTCCATGTGCCTCTCATGGCCTCTCCTATACCCCTAGATCATCCTCTTCCTCTCTCTGCCTGGAAGTCCCGCCTATCTCTCCTGCCTTGTCATTGGCCATTCATCATTTTAGTACACCAATCACAACAATACCTCTTTATAGTGTAAGAATATCCCACATCACACTTGGGGAAGGGAGATGGGAGGGTCAGGAATTCAGGGTCATCCTGGGCTATGTGAGGAGTTTGAGGTCAGCCTGAGCTGCATAAAACCATGCCTCAAAAACAAAAAAAGAAAGATTCTAAGATATGTAGGACCTTCTCCCTTAAGCCCTATCAAAAAATCATTCAGGTGTGACACTCAACCATGATCAGATCCAGAAGTAGATTCCCACAAGCTGAATAGCATAAACTGCCCAACTCACACTATCCACAGGGCTCCAATTTAGATAACTTGTCCTCACAAACACATTCTGTCCTGTTTGTCCTATGGCTCCCCTCCCCGCACTGTGCTGTCCTCAAGATGGCCCTCAGTTCCAGAGGCTGGGGTATTCTAAACGTATTTCTCTGTTTAAGACTCTGATGTGCTTGTATCTTACAGTTCTTTCTTTTGTGTTTTCTGTCTGGTGCTCATTTGCCCAAGTTACATCCTGCAGGCTTGTTCTGTAAGTCACATGGTTTTTCTGTGGCCAGCATTAGATGCTTCTGGACAGCACATCCAGCCCCCACAGAACTGAGAGATTGCTGATCCATCCTCTTTCTCATTTTCTAGGCCTTTTATAAAATCTTTATTTCCTGAAAACCTGCAAGCTGACAAGAAAGGCCGCCCAACGACTGCGGGAAGCAAAATAAAGGTTGGTTCTATTCTGAGAGTTTTTGGATCCCTATAAGAGCCAGAGTTCTCTAGTAGTCGGTAATTGTGCCCTATGGCCATAAGGCCAGCTTAATATAGAGGTCACAGAAGTTAGGCTACTTGCCAAAAAACAAAGTCACAGGATATAGCTGAATTTGACTTGGTCCATCCTGATTCCCCAGTTGGATGTCAAGTACCTCATGGCTTAATGGCCAACACATTATAATCAGGATTTTTTTAAAGAGGAAATGGGCTTAAAGTGAATCTGGATGGATTTATGTTAAACTATCAGGAATTTTGTGGTTCAGAGTCATGTTGTGGGTATTGATGGTGCTTTTCCAGGCCAAGCCCTTAAAGCATGCCAAGTATGAAATTTGCCAGAAACCTCAGTTCATCTTTAGGAGCGATTTACGCATCCCTCCTCCCTGGGTCTTCCAGGCTCTCCTTGCTGTGAAGTGCAGACACGGCTGGCTGTATGGTGGTAGCAAATCTGAAAAACTATGGATGGTGAAGAGTTTGAATCAAGGTCACTTTATCCTGTAACTTTGACAACTATGTGCTGAACTTTCTAAAGCTAATGCCAGTTTAGAATATTTTTAGGGCTGGAGATGGTCATGGTATAGTAGAGGGTTAGTTTAGAATGTGCAAATCCTTTTGGGTTCACTCCCATCAATCCACAAATCTAGGCATGGTGATACATGTCTGTAATCCCAGCCCTGAAGAGGTAGGTGCAGAACCATCAGAAGTTCAAGGTCATCTCTTGACTGTATAGGAAACTTAAGGCAGGTCTGGGCTGTATTAGACCCTGTCTCAAAAAAAAGAAAAAAGTTTATCTATATGTATGACTATATATGTGTATATGTATGTATAGTAAATCAGACCATTTAAATATGTCTTTAGTTTTATTATCAAAGAGATCACATGATTAATGTTTGGCATTTGAGGTTCAGTTGCCTGTGGCTTTTACTATCTAAGTTATTACCAACCTATGACTTAAATTCTCAGCATCTGGGGCTGGAGAGGTGACTCAGTGGTTAAAAGTACTTGCTGCTCTTACCAAGTTCAAATCCCAGCACCCACACTTCAGCTCATAACCATCTGCAACTCCAGTCCCAGGGGATCCAAGGCCCCCTTCTGGCTTCTGTTGGCTCTTGCACACACACACACACACACACACACACACACACACACACACACACACACACACAGTGCACATCAACTCACACAGGCACATATATACATAAAAATACCTAACTAATTAATTTAGGAGTCCTCGGCACCTCTTGCTTATCTGCAAGGTGGAGACTGTAGCACGAAGGCCAAGGTGTTGCACTGATATTAAATTCAGTCATCCACCCACGGTGCCTGCATCCTACCCTGTAGAAATGCCAGCAGTTGCTCTTACATTCTTGCCTACCAGTGAGTTCCCTTTACCATGCCCACACCCTCATCTCTACTTATTTGCTGTGGGTGGGTTTTGTGCACATGCTCATTCCCTGAATGGAGAGAGACTTCCATTCACTCTGTATTCCATTCCACAATGACCTTCGGCCTGTGCCTTCCTGATTGACACAGTGTCACAGATGCCATGGTTGCTATTGTACTGCCCTCTGCCTGTTCACTTCCAACTGTTTCATGGATAAAACCTGCCTTCCTGGGGCTTGATAGCCTTTGGGGACAGAAACACTGGCTTCAGGAAAGGACGTGGTTCCATAAGAGGACCTTTTAGGTTTTGTGAACAAAGTCAGACATGAGGTGGTATGGTATTTTTGTTTGCTGTTGTTTTTAAAACAGAATATCTGGAATATCCGGATGGATCAAGTGGTATTTGATTTCCAGTACCATAAACAACAACCAGATAGGTCTAAACTGCTCTAAGCTGAGTGTGGTAGCATACAAACAAGATCCCGGCCCTTAGGCAGTAGGCCCTTAGGCAGTAGAATTGGATTACTGGAGAGTCACCTTCATGGGAAAGGGGGGCGGGGAGTGATGGTACAGTCTCAAAGGTTTTCGGCGCTTGCCCTAAACTTTGGTGCTTAGGAGAGGATCATGGGTTCCATATCAGTGTGGCTTATAAAATGAAACTATCTCAAAGAATTAAAGATGAAATCTTGTCATGTTCTTCAAACTCTTGTGCTCACACCTTCCTCCTGCATCAGCCTTCTGAACAGAGGACACCACAGACACATCCATGTCTACTGGTGCAGGCTCAGTTTTGAGCTGGAAGGCAAGCAATCTGGGTTATAGGGACATCATGTCCTTAAGAGCCATTCTAAGACTTGATTAAATTTGGGTCTCTGGGACAGAGAGCTGAGAGGCAGAAAACAGATGTTATTTTCTTGAGGCCCAGATGCTAACATCTGCATGAAGGTCTGACTCATGCCTTAGCCTGAAGGACCTGGATAAGGACACATTCTGGGCTGGAAACTCTCGTCATGAGACTGTCACATTCAGATCCAAGGGCTCAGATCCCCCAAGGTTGCAGTGACTCATTTTCAAGCGGTCTGGAATGTGCCTCATGAGTGGGTAATGGAGGCCTCTTCTCCTTTGAGAAAAGTTTGCTTTCTTTCCTTTGTATTTGTGTGTAGTTATAGAAGTTACCACCTTTCTGGACTGTACACAGACTGTTTAGAGCAGCATTTTGGGCCTTTGTCTAGAGAGATCAGCCTGAAGTTTAGTTATGTAAAAGGATTCTACTTGTATACTCACCCAAATCCCACCCTTTCTGGTAGATCCTGTGACCAAAGTTTACCTGCTATCTACAGTAGTAAAAGTCTTTTTATTTTATATGCTCTCCCAAAACATCTGTGAGGGATGCATAACCATAGTCCAGTCCCTTGTCCCATCCATATCCATACTATTTGGCAGGTGTCCCAAGAATATATTAAAAGGGACTCCAGGTTTCTGGATAGAAAATTTTACAATGAAGATAGTTTTAGTGTTGCACATTTTACTTTTTTTATTATTTTAAAATTAAAAAACTTGATCTATAGGATTTAATTAGAATTGTCATTTGATAGACACTCCCATCAAGTTACTAAAGCAAGAAAATAAATATATTGCATTTTTGAAGCTGGAGAGGTATCTCAGCAGGTTGTTTCCCAGCATCTTCATGGTGGCTCACAACTATGTGCAACTCCAGTACCAGGGGAAACCAACTCCCTTGTCTGGCCACCAATGTAAGCAGAGTTTTTCTGTGTCCCAGCAACTGCTCCCAAATAACCACAAAGAAACTTAATATTAATTATAAATGTTCGGCCAATAGCTTAGGCTTGTTTTTTAGCTAGTTCTTATAACTTAAATTAACCCATTTCTATTTATCTATCTGCCGCCACATGGCTCATTGCTTATTACTTCATCGTGCATACATCCTGCTCCTTCTGTGGCAACTCCTGACTCTATCCTCCTTCCCAGCATTCTCACTGTCCCAAAAATCCTGCCTCGCCATCAGCCAATCAGCTCTTTATTACAGTGAAAGCAATACATATTTATAGTGTACAAAGATTGTTCCACATTACATAGAGGGCCCCTACACACACATGTGTATGTTGGCAAAACATTTATATGTAGAAAATAAAAATAAATCTTTTAAACAAAACCTTAATGCATTTAGTAATGCTTGTTTCTAAGGCTTCATTCTATTTTATGTTGTGACTGGAAGAGGCTAGTGTTGAGGTCAGAATAAAGGTTTGGTGCTATGCAGAGCAGACTCAAGCTCCTAGTGAGCCAAGGTAGACATACCAGGCATTACCTGAGTGAACCTGGAGATGATGAACTATAGCACTGCTGCATCTATTCCTGCCTTTAAAGTAAAACATCAGAGGCTTTCTAGTTTTATATACCCCTATGTAGGCTGTAGCTGGAGAAACTGAAGCCTAGAAACAGATAGACTCATGTACCACCTTTCCCATAAAACCAGGAGCACCACTGAGGCTAACAGGCCAATACCCCAAGTCTCTCCTCACTGCTCCATCTTGTTTTGTATTTTGATCCCTGCTCCTGTTAAATAATGCTGGTACCTCTCTACGGAGCCAGTGCATTTTTGGCTAGAGTCAGGATTAATCCAGTTTGCTCCATAGTCACCTCATAGGACATCAAGAGTAACTCACAGCCATTGAAATTCAGCATAACGACAACTAATGTGTATTCCCATTTGTTAAAATTAATCATTCCACAACCTGGTGGGTCAGTTCATCCAGTTAACTCCTTCCCTGCCACAGCACACTGTTCCATATCACTCATGGGAAGACACAAAAGCACTGTGCTTTAGAGGCATGAACTTGCTTTCAGGTCTCACCTTTGCTGCTTACAGACTGTGTTGATCCAATGAATCCTTCTTCCGGCAAAACTGGATGTCCTCATTTGACAAAGCAAAAGTAGGAATAGTCATGACCACTCAGGGTTGTGATGTATCAATGACACGTGACTATTATAAAAAAGAGCTATGTCAGGGGACTGATGAGGTTGCTCCACTGGCCCCTGGGTACTTTCCTTAGGCTGCAGTGCAAAGGAACATGCTACCTGCTTAGGGCCGAATAGCAGTAATAAAAATTGGTATCAAAAACTGAATGTGAACAAGAAACTTAGAGCTCTAATGGAGAGCTGGGTGTGGTGGCACTCCAAGGCAGAGACAGGTAGAGCTCTGAAATTTTGAGGCCAATCTAGTCTACATGGTGAGTTCCAAGATAGTTAGGATGATACACAGAGGCTCTGTTTAAAAAAAAAAAAAAAAAAAAAAAAAAAAAATTGGGACTGGAGAGATGGCTCAGCAGTTAAGAGCACTCACTGGTCAGAGAACCCAGATTTGAATCCAAACACCCATATGTTAGGTGACTCATAACCATCCATAACTCCAAGGGACCCAATACCCTCCTCTACATCCATGGGCACCTGCATTCAAAACACCCAACATACATAAAATATAAACAAAACTTTTAAAGCTTTGCTCAGAGAGACTGTATAGTCTCTCCCTCACATCACCTGGCGTATAGCAGAGATCATCAGATTTGTTTCCAAATGTAACTTTATCAACAAAGAAGATAAAAGATAGTTTCCTTTGTGGTCAGAGTCCTTACTATGCAGGGGCAACCTCTATACCTCCGCCTGCGCAAACAATGCTGGTTTTCACACATCCCCACAAGTGCCCCATTCACGGATGAACATCCTCATCAGTTTTCTAAGGGGTTCAGTTTCCAAATACATGAAAACAGAGAAGCCCTCATGGAGAGTGGGTTGTCTCGTGTCAGCAATCCCTTCTGCTGACTGGGAATGGCTCTGGTTTCCTGGCAGACCTTCCCACTATTTTCTTTTAGAGGTTTTTCTCTGTGTGCTGACTGGCCCAGAAGGAGAGTTTGCCTAAGTGGGGCATCGTGGACCCCCAGGGTGTGCTCAGTGGTGCGGTGGGGTTGCTGATGTGAGCACTACGCCTGTTTCTTCCACGTGTGCAATTCCCATGATCTGAAATACATCCTAAGCAATTCCAGCTTTATTTATGTGGCTTGAACTCAGTCCTGTTCTGGGTATTCAGGGCATAGTTAATGATAGATGATTTTATAGAGACTCATTTTGCTGTGTGAAGATTAAGTTCTGTCCCACAAGGAAAGTGCAAAGAGCCTGAAGGGAGCCTCAGACCCTGTAAAGGGACCAATAGAGAGGGACACTGGATGAAATGGCATGTAAGATGTAAGACATTCATAAAAGATAATGTTCTGGGGGCTGGAGAGATGGCTCAGCGGTTAAGAGCACTGTCTGCTCTTCCTGAGGATCCAGGTTCGATTCCCAGCACCCACATGGCAGCTAACAACTGTCTGTAGTTCCAGTTCCAGGCAAACACCAAGGCAAATAAATAAATAAATAAAGTTTTAAAAAATAAGAAAAAATAAAAAAAAGATAACGTTCTAATAAATTTCACTTTGTTTAGCTATAAGTTTACATCATTTTATTTTATTATTATTATTATGGGTGGTGATGGTGGTATGTGTATGATATGTGTATGTAGATGCCCACAGATCCCTTGGAGCTGAAGTTATTGGCAGTGGTGAGCCCCCTAATGTTGTAGGAACTGAACTCAGGTCCTTTGGAAGAGTAGCAAACTCTCTTAATTACAGAGCTATTTCTCCAGCCTCTTCCTCATTTTAGTAAAGAGATTGAGGACACAAGCAGAAAAGAGATTTGACACTTTACTCCTGCTTATAATCTTAAACCAACAAAAAAATTAGCAAGACCCAAGCATGATTGTGTGTGGCTGTAATCCCAGCACTTAGGATGCTGAGGCAGGAGAATCAACAGTTCAAGGTCATCCTTGACTGGATAGTAATTAGAAGAATCTAGGATGCCTCACACACACACAAGTATTTAGTGAGTTTAGTCAGTACAAACTGAACTTAGTTTGTTGGCAATGGCATTATTTCTGATGAAAGAATCACATGTAAAGATTTACTTAAGTTTATATATATATAACTATATATACAAAACTTTTACTTATTAGCTACATTAAAAATACTTGTTTTCAGTGTTCAATTTCTCCATTTCTAGGTGTGATGAAAAACGTCATACAAATCAGCAGCACTTCAGGGCTCTTCTGGACACCTCGCTTAGGCATGAGGAGCAGACAGATTCAGGACTGTTTGTTTCTAGCCATGTGCTCCCATGCTGTTCTGCAGGTTCTGTTCAGAAGCTGGTCCGCCATAGAGACTTCCTTATCTCTAACTGCTCTTCTCCTTCCCACTAGAAACAAGCCAATGACCTCGTGAGCACCCTAATGAAATGTACACCCCACTATATTCGCTGTATAAAACCTAACGAAACTAAGAAGCCCAAAGATTGGGAGGAAAGCAGGTATGTTACAGGGAAAAAGAGGAGGGGGTGGGGCCAGTGGAAGTGGGTGTGGCATGCATATCTCTCTCTCTCTCACACACACACACACACACACACACATATACACACACAGAGAAGAACCAACCTCCATCATAGGAGGAGACATGCGTGCTTGGTGCTTCCTGTCTCTTTGATTTTTTTTTCTTTTTTTTTTCGGTAACATCTGTGAAACAGTTCACCTCATCTTGTCTTTAACATGTTCGCAGTATCATTCCATTCAGAATTAATTTATGTGTTGATCTTGTCTAGTTTGGAGGCAAGTGTTAGGACAAACCTCAGTACCGAAGAGTCACTATGGTTTTAAAATTAGTTTGAAGCTCTGTTTATTTGTACATCATGTTGCCTATGTAGGATGCTTAGCTCAGGGTCACGAGGGAAAGCCTGAGGAGCCGGGTAAGGTAAGGCCAGTGACTGCAGCCCACGAAGAGCCTGCTCAGGACAGGCTAGAGGTCCTGAGCACTCCATTGAAGGACAGAGTGAGGGGGGATGACCCCAAAGGAATTAGATAGACCGTGAGTGCTCAGGTGCCCTGGTACCTGAAGATACCTGTGTCGCTATGGTATTTGGGAAGTGACTCGTGCAAGGTGAGGGTGTTGACTGAGGATGTAAGATCCTGGGGCTGGAGAAAAGGCTCCCTAGTTTACAAAACGTGTTCTTGTAGAGGACCAAAGTTCAATTCCCAGCCCTCACATAGTAGTTCACAACCATCCATAATACCAGTTTCAGGGGATCTGACTTCGTCTTCTGACCTCTGCATGCACCAGGCATGCACATGGTACATATATGCAGGCAGGCAAAACATTCATACACATAAAATAAATACTTTACATATATTTTTAAAAAATTGTTTCTAACTGGGAGATCTAGAAACCATCCCTATGAGGCCCAATCTTACTGTCCCCTTGGAGCATGGGAAGAAGAGCTGGGAAAAGGCCTCATGGTAGGGTAATAATAACTACAGAGGGTACCCGGGATCATCACCTCATCATCAGTTCCTAGGCTGTGAGCCTACTGGGATGCACTGTTCCTTTCTATCTGGGAGAAAAGAGGTCTAAATTTTGTAAGGTGTCCAGTGACTAAGTATAAATAACAATGGGAAGTGACCAGGCTTAAAGAAGCCAAGTGCTGAGAACATCCCTGAGAGGCAGGGGTGGGTCCCTTCCCCATGCTGTCCTCAAAGCCCATTCTCAGCAATGACAGGTGGATGATTTGATACTTGAGCCTCTGTAGAGCGGGGAAGGACAGACAAGGAACAGAAGAAACCCACAGGCCCACCAGGGTAGGATGTCACTGTCTGAAGGGTGTCCTTTCTTAACACCAGAGGATGGGCTGGGAATGGCTGAGTTGGTAGAGTGGTTATCCAGAATGCATAAAGCCCTGGCATGGCTTTGACCCCCAACACTAAATAAACCATGCCCAGGGGAGCAGGTACACCACCGTGGCTACAGCGGCTGCTGCTTTTGCTTCCTTTGATACATGGTCATATTGTAAAGCACTGGATGGCCTGGACGCACTATGTAAACCAGACTGGCCTCAAACCTAGAGAGATTGACCTCCGTCTCCTACCCGAACTCTCCAGTGCTGGGATTACAAGCATGTGCCATCACACCCAGCCTAGCTTATTTTAAACCTGGCATCTGGGGATCAAACTCTGGCCCTCATGTTTGCAAGGCGAGCACCTAGACCCAAAGCACCACACTGGTGTCACATCCGGAGCCAGACTAGGATTCAGAGCTGTGTGCTGCAGCTACCTGTTAGCAACTGATTAGTGTGGGGCACTGTGTCCTCCACATGGACAGTCTGACTCATTTAAACCGAGGCTCTAGGCCTTAATGTCTATCGGTAAGATCTGATTCTCCATGGTCTGCTCTGTCTCTAACATGCACTGATATGTGCATGGCCCACCCACTCACATGTACAAATATTTGTGCTTGTTCACACAGCAGGGTGGTGTCATGGAAAACCTCAGAGAAAATGTTGGCAACAGAGGTATCTGAGGGCTACCTAACTCCACTCTTTCTCCATCTCAAACTCTCTCACTTTCCTTCCCCACCTCTTTCTGATAAATAATCTTTTTTATTAATATTATGTATACAGTATACAGAAGAGGGTACCAGATGTCATCATAGATGGTTATGAGCCACCATGTGGTTCCTGGGAATTGAACTCAGGACCTCTGGAAGAACAGTCAGTGCTCTTAACCTCTGAGCCATCTCTCCAGCCCCTAATAAATAATCTTAAATAAAAGCATTTTACTTGAAGTTAGAGTAATGTCTCAGCAGTTAAGAGCATGCACTGCTCTTGCAAAGGACCCAAGTTTGGTTCCCAGCACACACATCATGTGCCTCACAGCCACCTGTAACACCTGCAGGTACCTGCACTCACATGCATGTGGACACACACACACACACACACACACACACACACACACACAGGTGCACAAAATTAAAAATAAAAAAAGTAAAATCTTATTTGTCTTATTAATAAAGTACCCCCAACCTCAAGGGAAACCTTCTAGTCTGTGCTAGAAGGCTTCCTTGTAGGGAAATTGTACCGGAGCTACTGCTTGGACCATCCCCAACCTTAGAGCTTCCTTCACACAAAATCCACCTTGACTTGGCCTGGTGTGGTGTCTATAAGTTGCTTGCCTTGTAAATGGGAAGACCTGAGTTTGATTGCCACTACTTATATAAAAATTCTGAGCTTGGTGGCATGTGTTTATAATCCCAGCGTTGGAGAGGCTCACTGGCCAGCCCATCTAGCATAATCGCTGAGCTCTGGGGTAGTGACACTGTCTCAAATGAGATGGATGGCATTCTTTTCTTTAAAAAAAAGAAATACTTATTTCTATTTTATGTGAATTGGTGTTTTGCCTGCATGTATAATGTGTAAAAGTGTCAGATCTTGGAATTACAGACAGTTGTCAGCTGCCATTTGAATGCTGGGAATCGAACTCAGGGATGGATGGCGTTCTTGAGACTAGCACTCAAGGTTGAGTGATAGAGTGTGGCTTGTGCACACGTGAGATCTCTCTCTCCTCTCTCCTACATGATTCATTGGGATATCAGAAAACAAAAAGATATGTTATAATCCTTAGGGGATTTTCCATGGCGTTTTCTTGCTCTGCCCCTCCTCCTCTCCCCCCCCCTCATTTTTTCCCTCTCCCATGACCATTCTTAGCTGAATTTCAGCAAGAACACAGTAAGCATCTGCATGTCATGGTTTATGGAAGTTCAGAGTGTGAGCTGATGAGTTGGTTCACATTTCCAGCTGAATAGCTCCCCCATAGGTTTAATCACAGACAGCTTCACTCCCTTGTGAGTATGGAGGGCTGAGTCGCTGGTGGGAATTACATGCTCAATTGAAGCTCTTGGTGGAGAGGGTTACTCATTCCACAAGTTTATGAGGTATGGGGTTTTTCTTTTCCTGTTGAAATGTAGTTCTATTTGGCTTCTGGCAAAGTGACCAGCCTTGGATTCTGAATTGCTGCCCTCACAGAGTTCTCAGGCTGTGGCTTGCTTGAGGGAAGGAGGGGTGAATGAGTGAAGATAATCCTGAGGTGACTCCCTCCACAGGGTGGGAATGGTGACCAGGGGGACAGTTGGGCCATGGCAAGCCAATGCCTACAAGTAGTGGTGCTCCAGCAAAAGCATCTTAGGTCCTTTGGTACCTTGAAGTTCTGTTACACATTACAGGATTTGCTAGACTGATTGTCATACAGCAGAAAATTTATGTAAGAAAGTTCCTGAGCCTTGCTGTTGCTTTAACAGAATCTAACTTTATTCAAGCTGGAGAGGTGACTCAGGGACAGACTGCTTGTCTTAAAACATAAGGACCTGACATTAGGTCTCTACATCTACATGAAAGCTGGGAACATGTAGAAAAGTCTGCCTAGAACCCCAGCATGGGAACACTAAGGAAAGTAGCTACTAGAGGCTTGCTGGCCTGCCAGTCAGAATGGCAAGCTCAGGGCTGGAGAGATGGCTCCCTTACTGCTTTTCTAGAGGACCAGAGTTTCATTCCCAGCATCCTTGCCCTGTGCTCACAGATGCTCCAGAGATCCCAATAAATAGCAAGCTTCAAATTCAGTGAGAGACCCTGTCTCAAAAAACTAAGGAGATGGGGGCTGGAGAGATGGCTCAGTGGTTAAGAGCGCCGTCTGCTCTTCCAGAGGACCCGGGTTTGATTCCCAGCACCCACATGGCAGCTAGCAACTGTCTGTAGTTCCAGTTCCAGGCAAAACACCAAGGCAAATAAATAAATAAATAAAGTTTAAAAAAAAAAAACTAAGGAGATGATTAATGGATTGAGGAAGACATCCTCAGTATTAATTCCTGGCCTCTTCATGCCCCAGGATGGACAAGTATATTGTGTGTGGGTACTCATGTGTCAAGGTTGGAATACAACTTGTGGGAGTATAGATTTTGCCTTCTTTTTTTAAATATTTATTTTTATTTTATGTGAATTGGTGTTTTGCCTGCATGTATAACTGTGTAAGGATGTCAGATCTTGGAATTAGAGACAGTTGCTAGCTGCCATGTGGATACTGGGAATCAAACTCAGGTCCTCCGGAAGAACAGTCAGTGCTCTTAACCACTGAGCCATCTCTCCAGCCCAAGATTTTGCCTTCTACTATATGGTCTCAGAAATCAAATTCAGGTCATCAGGCCTGGCAGCAGGTGCCTTACTTGCTAAATGATTCCCCCTAGCCTGTGAAGGAAGATCTTCACAAAGAGAGTATTCTTTCCTGTGTGATTCATGAGCAAGGCCTGTGTATGGTGAATCCATATGTGATATGTTCCCTGCCTGAGGCCTGGAGAGAAACCAGTGTTTGTGAATAGTGCATTGAAAGCAGCAAACATCAGAAGTTGGTACTTTCCATCTGGAGAGATGCTCAACAGCTCTTGGTTTTGCAAAGGACCCAGGTTCAAACACCCACACCCAGTTATACGAGCTCTAATGCCCTCTTCTGGCTTCCTCAGGTATCGCATACACACCATGCCCATAACATAGCTACCAACAAGTATTCAAACATAGATATTGTTTGGGGGTTTTTATTTGTTTTTTCTTTAAAGATAAATGGGCAATTCTATATTATTTTCTTACTATAGAAGGGGACAACAATGAGTTTGTATTTGGAGAAATGGGAAAGGGAAATTATTTTTCCAGGTCAGGTTTCTAGAGTGTCTCTGCTTCTAATTTGAGGGAAATGTTGACTATCAGTCCTTTCCTATAAAGACTCTGAAAGTTATTTGTCCTGGGGATGAAGAGATAGTTCTGTGGTCAAAGTACATGCTGTGCAAATACTGCGCAAAAGCCAAAGTAAATGCCACATGGGTGTGGCAGCCTGCTTATAATTCTGGCCTAGGAAGGCAGAGATGGTAATTCTCAGAGCAAGCTGGCAAGAGAGCCTAACCATGTTTACAACTCTGGGTTTAAATAAACGACCATGCTTCCTTGAATAAGGTGGGCAAGAAAGGGTGATGTCTAACCCACCTTGAACACACACACACACACACACACACACACACACACACACGTACACATGCATCCATGCACACATGAAAATGGGAACTAGAGGCTGGAGAGATGGCTCAAAGGTTAAGAGCACCGACTGTTCAATTCCCAGCAATCACATGGTGGCTCCCAACCATCTATGATGACATCTGGTACCCTCTTCTGTATACTGTATACATAATAAATAAATCTTTTTAAAAAAGAAAGAAAATGGAAACTAGAAAAAAAAGTGTTGTCCTAAAGGAGTCAAGTCTTGTGGCTGAGAGGAAAGAACTCTATGCTGCAGGCCAGGCTTCAAAGAAGACCTGTGAGAGTCCAGCTTGGAAAAACACGTCTAGAAATGGGCTAACTGTATTAGACCCTTGGAAACATGCTAGATTTTCACTGTTACTTAAAAAAGAAAAGAAAAAGAGCTAGTAGCACCATAGAGACAGAAACAGGTGAGTCTATATGCATTGGGTTCAAAGCCAGCCAGAGCTACACAGTAAGACATATCATTGAAATGTATTTTAGGCTATCTTAACTCAGTCATTTGAAAAATTCTACAAATGTAGTCTCATTGCATCTAGAATTGATATTAAAATGTAATGATAAAAACAAATCCAACAGCACTTAATTCAACAAGTTCTTTATTTTGTTGAAAAATAATAATTTTGTTTGTAATCCCAAATATCAAGAATATGGGGCTTTATTTTTACTTTTTGTCAATTTTAGTGTTTACATTTCTTTGTTTCTTTGAAGAAGTTACACATGAGTGCCAGGGCAAAAGACAACATGTGAGTCATGTTTGCTCTATCATTCGAGGCCCAGAGATCAAACTCTGTTGGCCAGGCTCAGTGGCAGACATTTACCTGCTCAGCCACTGTACCAGCCCACTTCTTATTTGGAGACAGGCTCTTACTATAAGATTCAGGATAGCCTTGAACTTCTGTACTCAATGGATTGGATCCTCCTGCCTCAGCCTCATGCCTGATGTTGGGTTTTTATTTTACTCTTGTTCTATAAAATAGATGTGTAATGTCTTCTTGTACAATCGTATTAGTTCATAATATTTTTAGGTTAATATCATGCACTTTGAGAGTTCATCTTGGACACTGTGATTACAGTCCTGTAAATATGTTCCACGCAGCCTGGTAATAGCACATGAGTGGGGAGCAAAAGCAGAGGGTATTTAAGAAAGTTGGTGGTCAGGTGACAGAATTTCCCAATATTCTCCATGTTTTATCTTTTTTTTTTTTTTTTTTTTTTTTTTTTTTTTTTAGGGTAAAGCATCAAGTAGAGTATCTGGGTCTCAAAGAAAACATCCGAGTGAGAAGAGCTGGTTATGCTTATCGGCGTGTCTTCCAGAAGTTTCTACAGAGGTATTGAATCAGTTATCTCTGGAGTATGAAAATTTTTTGGACCAAATAAGCTTATTTATCCACTGAAAGCACATGCCAAACAAATTTTAATGTAGCCACAGAGTCGGGCATCCATCACCACAACTAATTTTGGGATATTTTATTGACGTGAAAAGAAGTCTTGCTTTCCAAAGTTGGCACCCCTCCTCTGTCACTGACAACATGCCTGAGTCACATATATGTCCTCTGTGATCTACTGCTTTTACATTGTGGTGTTTCAAGAGCCATCAATAGTATATATAGTATGTCTACATCCTAATCTTACTCATTGGTAAATAGTATTCTATTGCATGGATATACCACATTCCTATTTATTCATCAGTTGGTAAGCATCAGTTACTTTCACTTGGGGGCCAATATGAATAATGCTGCTATGACAGTTCTTGTCAAGGCCTTGGAGAGGATGTATGTTCCAGTTCTCCCGAATGCAGAACTAAAAGTGGCATTGCTGAGTCATATGGTAATTCTATGTTTAACTCTCGGAGATACCACCAGGTTCTTTTTCCAAGTGAATACACCATGTTGCATTTGCACCCACAGTATTTGAGGTTTCCATTTTATCCCAGCCTATGCCAACATATGCTAATATCTGACTAACCTTGCTGGTGGGTGTGAAATGGTATCTCACTGTGTTTTGATTTGCATTTCCCAGATGGCAGAGAATATTCAAAACTCTGCATAAGTTTATCAGCCATTTATATTTCCTCTTTAGGGAAATGTCTATTCAGGTTCTTTGCCCCTCTTTTTGTCTTTTTATGATAGACATAATATAGAATATGTCACAGAGTTAGTAAACCTTCTGTGGGCTGAATCACCAAGTACAAGAATTTGTAATATGAATCCAGGTAGGGCTGGACCTGACTGGGTGGATTAATAGTATGGAAACAATTGCAAGAAAATATTTGGGCTAGGGTACTGAAGAGATGGCTCAGCAGTTAAGAGCTCTTTATCAGAGGACTGGGTTCAATTCCTAGCACCCATGTGGCAGCTCACAGCTGTCTGTAATGCCAGTTCCAGGGAATCTGAGACCCTCACACAGACATACATGCAGGCAAAACACTAATGTACATAAAATAAAAATAAATAAATCTTTTTTTTTAAATTAGGCTAAATGATTTTGAAAAATATTTAGTCTCCCTAGGAGATAATCTAAGGCATTTGATTTCAATCACCTTGTAGAATCCATGTTTAAAGTCTATGTATAGTCCTGGCTATACATGTACTTGCTACATAGACCAAGCTTACCTTGAACTCACAGAGATCTTTATGCTTCTGACTCCTGAGTGCTGAGTTTAAAGGCGTGGGCCATATTTAAATTCAAACTGATTTTTTTTTATTCTCCTGAAAGTGTGCTTGACAGGACCATGTATAAGTGGTCTCACTCTGTTACATGTTTTGAAAAGGATACATTTAATGTTCTTAAAATATGAAATCTTTCTAACTTCCCTGATCCTTCTGATGAATTGTTCTGTTTACTTAATTTTCTTTAAGAAATAAGGTAAACCTGGGTAGTGGTGGTGCACACCTTTAATCCTAGCACTTGGGAGGCAGAGGCAGGTGGGTCTCTCTTGAGTTTGAGGACAGCCTGGTCTACAGAAGGAGTTCCAGGACAGCCAGGGCTACACAGAGAAACCCTGTCTTGAATACTCCTCCTCCCTAGAAAACAAGAAAGAAGGTGACGGGAGCCAGATGGTGGCTCACATCTTTAATCCCAGCACTCAGGAGGCAGAAGCTGGCAGATCTCTGTGAGTTTGAGGCCAAAGTTCCAGAACAGCCAGGGAAATACAGAGAAACCCTGTCTCAAAAAACCGAAAAAGAAACACCAGGACAGGGAGGGTGAGAAGTACTGTATGTAACAGACCAGATATGGATGACCTTTCTAGTCACTGACAATTGTCACCTGCCATTGAGTGGAGTTGAGGGAACCTGGCCGCACAGTGACAGCATTTGCCTTCAAAGCCCCTCTTGCCCCACCCTATGCATGACCTCTCTCCCCATCACCCTCATAGGTATGCCATTCTGACCAAAGCTACTTGGCCTGTGTGGAGAGGAGACGAGAAACAAGGCGTCCTCCATTTGTTGCAATCTGTCAACATGGACAGCGACCAGTTCCAACTCGGGAGGAGTAAAGTGTTCATCAAAGCCCCGGAGTCTGTAAGTACCAGCTGCAGCCCCAGGCTGTTCCTCCCGTCTCACCTCTTCCAGCTGCCCACCACACATCTGGATGCGAGTGCCGCTCTGCCTCATGCCTTTCACAGCCATTTCCCCAGGAAGCCTGTCCCTCCGCAGCTCCACCCCTCCTCTACCAACCAGCCCCGCCCGTTTCCTAGAGTTCCTATTAAAGTGAGTGCCACCCAGGACAATGCCTCCCTTTCCTCTTTCCCCCTCTACAGGGTCAAGGTCATCTCCAAGGGCAAGGGCTCCCACCCATTAGGTGTTCTTATGTACCAAATACTCTGACAGAAACTGTCCAAAGTTTATGTGTCTTGTTGCTATAACAAAATACCCAATAAAAGCCCCCCCCCCAAAAAAAGAAAAGGTCAGTTTGTCTCATGGACCCAGGGAATGTGGTCCACTGTGGACGAGACAGTGTGGAAGCAGGAGCCTGAGCAGCTAGTCACAGTGTGTCCATAGCCAAAGGGCAGAGAGCAGTGAATGCTGGGCTTAGCTTGTACGGCTCTTTTCTATGTCCTGTGAGAGCTGAGCCCATGAGATAGTGTCACTTACATTTGGCATGAATCTTCTCTATTAACCAACTCTAGATAATCCCACTCTGGCACCAAAGGTTTGTTTCCATGGCTACCATAAATCCATCCAGTCAACACAGTTAATAATCATCTCAGTTAT
The DNA here is from genome assembly GCA_004025045.1 of Sigmodon hispidus. NCBI lineage: Eukaryota > Metazoa > Chordata > Mammalia > Rodentia > Cricetidae > Sigmodon > Sigmodon hispidus. Next base: position 90,960 of record PVIH01007051.1, read on the forward strand.
GAATAACGTGAGCTACAAAGGGACATGTTTGTGCTGTAAGGGAGTTTGGGCAACTGCGTCCTCACCTAGATCACCAAACAGGCCAGTTACACATGAGCTCAGGATGGAGCGGAGCCCGGGGTGGGAATTCCAGAATAGAGGCTGCAAGAAGCTGGGGAACAACTCTGGGGGCTACAAGACAAGAGACAAAGTGTCTGGACTGTGGACCCAGACACCACGGACGCAGCTATGCATGCACACTTACACTGCATGAAATCTACAGGAAGATAGATAGATCGTGGAGATTTTTAATCTGTCCTGATGCAGACATGGGGCTGGAGCTATGGAATGTCTTCATGTGTGTGGGAGCCCAGCGAAGCCCTGAGTAATTCTGCCCTCTTAGCTCTGTCTATAGAGTAAGGGCACTGCTTTTTAGGAATGGCAGGAAGATCGCAGCTTCCTGGTCAGCCTTGGCTGTATAGTGAGTTTGAAATCAGCCTGGCCTACACAAGACCATGTTTTTTTTTAAATAAATAAAAAAGTAAAAAAAAAAAGAAGAAGAAGAAGAAGAAGAATTGATGGCGAAGTTGGCAAATACACTCATCCCAAGAGGAATCAGCATGGGCATGAGGAGTGTTGCAAAAAATAGACAAATCCTGGTCTCACAGAAATCTCCTCGTCCCAATTCCTGTTCCGTCTGCGGCATGAGCCCGAGACTCATCAATGGAGCTATAGCTGGATGACTGGCTGAGGGAGTTGCTGAGGGAGAAAGTAGCGCCCATCAGTAGACCATCTATAAGGTCATGTTACTGATTCTTCACGCTGAGTTATTTTTAGCCTTGGGGCAATTTCATTTCCAAATATAAAATGAAAATGCTATATCATCTGCCATTAGGCCACCCACTCACAGTTCCTGTCCTGCTAAAATGGCTGGAGTGATTAGTCAGTACATCACAGAGCCTCATCGCCTCAGAAGGCTTGCTTTTCATGTATAATTAAAATGGCCTAATTTTTTATTTTCTCCTGATTTTTTATTCTGATTTAATTGAGCTTTGGAATTTATATCCAAAACTCATGTTTATTTTGGCCTTTCTTTAGCTTGCCTTCCTCCCAACAGCTGTTAGCCATGCCTTCATTCGCCCCATGCATCCCTGAACTTGCACACACGGAAGCCACACCCCCCTCCTCTCCCCTCCCACTGCCTCTTCTGCCCACATGGAGCCTGGACTTGGAAGCACTCTCTCCCAAGTTTAGTTCTTTTTTTTTTTTAAGATTTATTTATTTATTATGTATACAGTATACAGAAGAGGGCACCAGATGTCATCATAGATGGTTGTGAGTCACCATGTGTTGCTGGGAATTGAACTCAGGACCTCTGGAAGAACAGTCAGTGCTCTTAACCTCTGAGCCATCTCTCTAGTCCCTAAAAAAATTTTTTTTTTAATTTCATGTGAATTGGAGTTTTGTCTGCATGTATAACTGTGTAAGGGTGTCAGGTCTTGGAATTACAGACAGTTGTTAGCTGCCATGTGGTTGCTGGAACCGAACTCAGGTCCTCTGGAATAATAGTCAGTGCTCTTAACCTCTGAGTCATCTCCCCAGCCCCCTCAAGTTTAGTTTTTAAAACCTGCCTTAGGGAGCTGCTCAGTGGCTAAGAGAGCCTCCTACTTTCCAGGGGACCCAAGTTCAGTTCCCAGCAGCCACATCAGGAGCTCACAACTGCCTATAACTCCAAGTCCAGAGGATCCAGTGTCCTCTGTGGCCTCAGAGGCACCCACACTGACAGGCACACCTAAAAACAAATCTTCAAAACAATAAAGTCAGCTTGCTAATTTTTTTTTGCCCTACTCCTTACAATGTTTGCTGAATACCCACCAAATAACCTCCATTCTTCAAAAACTGGTGTGAGACATCAGACACCGGTGTTTTGTTTGATGCACTATCTGTTTGGGTTTTGTTTTTATTCTCAAACCTCCCTGATGTCTAACACCCTGGGCTTTGAGTGGGAAAAAACAAAACCCAAACACCAGCTAATGTTTGAAAAATCTCTTGGATGTTGGACGTGTTTGTAGTTTGTATCATCACCTCCTTTCTGGTTACAGGTGTATTATGTGTGTCCTGCCAGATTAGCTGAAAATGGGGGGGGGGGATGAGAAATTTCAATAAATGTTTTCCCACAGGTGACCATGGAGCTGAGATTTTAAGCATCTGTCCTGTTGCTAAGTTATGAGCTTCATTTTAGGTCTAGAAATATGTTTCTTCATCCAGCTGGGACTGCATGACAGCTGTAGGGTTCGATATTCCTCCCCAGTGACATTTGTTGTTCTAGATGTTTCTAAACAGTCAGAGCTATGAATGGGAAATACTGGTGGCAAGCAAATGGCTCCTAGATGCGCATATGCTCAGATAAACACAGACAACATTCTCAGCTTTCGTCAGACCAAATTCCCTTATTCTGAAAGTTTTATTTGTGTTAATTTTTTATTTATGTGTGTATGTATGCCTGTGTGGGCATAAGTACACCTAGGTGCTGCTGTCTCCAGAATTCAGAAGGGGGTGTCAAGAGCCCCTGGAGCTCTAGGCAGTTGAGAGCTTCCTGACATGGATGCTGGGAATCAAATTTGGTCTGGTCCTCTTCAAGAACAATGAGTTCTCTTAACTGCTGAGCCCTCTCTCCAGCCCCTTTCCGGAACATTTTTCAGTGACTATACATTGTCTTTACTTTGAGTGTGTATTGGTCTGTGTTCTTTTCTCCTCAGTGGCTATGTGAACCACTGCACGGAGGTGGATAATCCATTCCTCCACAGTTTTGCAAGCTGATGAAGTACATATCTAGAGACAACGTGTGTGTTCTGGTGAAGAGGAGCTTGCGACACCTAGAAAACTTAGGTTCTTTGTCCAGGGGTACCCAATCTAGGTTCGATGTTCTCATCTATGAAATGGACAGATGTGTGTTGAGGAGTTGAAGGACAGTCTGGAAGGATTCCTGATGACACTGGACACTCGGCACAATGTCGATTCTTGTCAGTCTGCACGATTCCAAAGCTCAGCTGCATGCAGACTGATCAGTATGAGCTGTCCACATAGCCTGGCGCTCCAGAGACTGATCTGGGTCATTTCTGTGCCAGCTCTCCAGAGAGTCCAAGACTAATGCTCCAGCCTGGCTGCAGCCACTGTGGTTTCTGCCCTGTACCCTAGACACTCTTTGGAGATTGCATGAGGCAGGAAGTCTAGACTTCAATGCAACCAAAAGTAGGGCAGCCCTCTTCCCACAGCAACACAAACTCAGTTCTGGCAGAAGCTGGAAGCTTCTATTCTGAGGCCATTCTCAGTAGGCTACATCTGCTCAATAGATCTGGCTACCTGCTTCCTCCTTGGACCAAGGAAGGAAAACAAGTCATGGGGACTGTGAGCTAGGAAAGGCAGAGAGGCCATAAAAGCACACTCAGAGTCAACCATTTTCCATTTCCTTTCTGTTAAGGGAAGAAACATAAATAAAAGGTGGGGATAGCACTGACAAGCAACGTCTCAGAGTAATCAGTTCACTATTTGTTCATAATGGCAGCCACTTATGTATTTCTTCAGTACACTGAAGCTCCTTAGAAGAACAAAATCTGATTTTCGGAACAGGAAATGTCTCCTCAGTTAAGAGCACTTGCTGTTCCTGCAAAGGACCTGGGTTAGCACATGATGGCTCACACTATCTTTAACTCTTCTTTTGGAGGATGCAGAGCCCTCTTCTGTCCTCCAGTGGCATTAGATGCACATGGTACACAGACATACACATAGACCAAACACTCGGCATGTAAAATAAATACCTTCTTTAATTAATATAAAATTTGTTCGGATCTTGTGGATTGGCTCATATGTGTTTTCTCTGCTCTTCCAGCTATTTCTTCTGGAAGAGATGAGAGAGAGAAAGTATGATGGGTATGCCCGAGTGATACAGAAAACATGGAGAAAGTTCGTGGCCCGGAAGAAATATGTCCAAATGAGAGAAGAAGGTATTTTCATAATTTTGTTTATTCGTCTACCTTTTTTATCATAGTGTGTGTGTGTGTGAGTGTGTGTGTGTCTGTCTGTCTGTCTGTGCATGTGTATACATACCACAGTTCACCTGTAGAAGTCAAGGACAATTTGAAGAGTCAGCTCTCAGATCTTTCATTCCACCCTGTGGGTCCTCAGGTGGCAAACATCTTTATCTGGCAAGCATATTCACCTGGAGAGCCTTGTGCCTGGATCTCACTGAACGCAGTTTAAATATAAGGACCCAAGAGTGCTGGCACACACCTTAATCCCAGCACTCAGGAGGCAGAGGCAGATGGATCTCTGTGAGTTTGAAGCCAGCCTGGTCAGCATAGTGAGATTCTCTCAAAAAATAAAATAATTTGAGTTTAAGAAAAATTACAAAATCAATCTTTCTTTCTTTTTTGATTTTCAAGACAGAGTTTCTCTGTGTAGCCCTGGCTGTTCTGGACCTTGCTCTATAGACCGGCCCTCAAACTCACATCAGCCTGCCCCAGCCTCTGAGTACTGAGATTAAAGGTGTGTCCATCACACCCAGCACAGAATAATTCTTACTCAACAAATGTGTTAACTACTCTTGTATCATTTAGAATCTTTATGTATTTCACTCTAAGTTTCTCCTCCTCTTCCTGCCCGGCTGATCCATCTCCCTTCTCTGCCCTCCTGGACATTGTAGCCTCGGACCTGCTGTTGAACAAGAAGGAGAGAAGGAGAAACAGCATCAACCGGAACTTTATTGGGGACTACATCGGCATGGAGGAGCACCCAGAGCTGCAGCAGTTTGTAGGCAGGAGAGAGAAGATTGACTTTGCTGACACTGTCACCAAGTATGACAGGAGGTTCAAGGTAACATTGCCACCTGCCTCAGAGAGTCACAGCAGGGTTCTCATTTACAAGAATAATAGCTGCTGTACTTTTGCAGATTGTATTTGTTGAAGAAAAGTAAGTTAAAAAATAAAAATATATTAAAGAGAAAATAATAAAAAAGATTAATCAAAAGAAAAATAGCAGCCAACAATAGGCAAGCATCTCTGTTAACATTTTGTGGGTGTCCCTTTGATGCCCACATTTGCATATTTAGTTTTGCAATGTGCATTAAATGTTTTATGTCTTATTAGTACCAGGAAAAACTTCCCATACTTAGTGTAGTATTCTATTTAGTAGATGCTTAACATTTTGTTTTGTTTCAGACACAAATTCTCATGTATTTGAGTGGCCTCAAATTCCATAGGTGGTCTGACATGACCTTGAACTTCTGATTCTCTTGCTTTTACTTCTCGGTGCTAAGATCACAACTATATAGCACCATGCCTAGTTTATGCAGTGCTAAGGATTGAAGCCAGGGCTTCATGCATGCTAGGCAGGCACTCAGTCACCAAAACCACATCCTCAGCTGACTTTCTAAAAATCAACTTCTTGTATTAGTCAAAATAATAATAATAATAATAATAGACTAAATAACAGCACTAGTTTAATAAGAAAGACATTGTTTTACTAAAGGAGGTCATTCCTTGTAAAATGGACCAGCTGCTATGTGTCCTCAGGGCTCCTACACAGTTCTGTAATAAGGCAGTCAGACACATATCCTAAAGCAAATTATTTGCTTAGTAATAGTTAACCTACAGACAGCAAAGGGAGGCCTGTTTGAAAACCAAGCTATAACAACCCTTTGTAAACTCACCATGTTTGTGGGCTTATCCAAGACTGTCCTTTTACACTGGTTGTCTTGACACCTTATTATAGAACTATATGCAGATGCCATTTTATAAAATGAAAAAAGTCAAGTGTCATTATCATTATGTATGCCAGACTCTTCTCTGTCAAGAGGCCTGAGTCAGTAGTCACACAGTAGCTATTATGATAAAAATGAAGGCTCACCATCCAGGACAGCTGCCCTCTGGCCCAGCAAGAATGGCACAATGTGGTAGAGTTTCTGGCCTAGCCTAGCCCCAAAGTCTGGACCTGTCCACAGCCACTTTGTCTCTAAAAATGACTCAGACACATGCTGCTTGGCCTATGGCTCAGGCATATTGCTAGCTAACTCATATCTTTTTTTAACAATTTATTTATTTTTATTTTATATGCATCAGTGGTTTGCTTGCTTATATGTCTGTGTGAAGGTTTTGGATCCTCTAGAAGTGAAGTGAGAGACAGTTGTTAGCTGCCATGTGGGTGCTGGGAATCGAACCCAAATCCTCTGAAAGAACAGTCAGTGCTCATAACCACTGAGCCCTCTCTCCAGCCCCTAGCTCTTATATCTTGTTTTCTTTTTTCTTTTTTTAAATATTTATTTTTATTTTACATGAATTGGTGCTTTGCCTGCATGTGTAACTGTGTAAAGGTGTCACATCTTGGAATTACAGACAGTTGTTAGCTGCCATGTGGATGCTGGGAATCAAATTCAGGTCCTCCAGAAGAACAGTCAGTGCACTTAACCCCTAAGCCATCTCTCTAGCCCCTAGCTCTTATATCTTAATTTAACCTATTTCTGTTACTCTGTCTTGCCACGTGGCCTATGGCTTACCTTACTTCTTTACATCTTGCTTCTTGGTTGGCTGGATTGAGTCTCTCCTACTCTGCCCTCCTTCTTTATCTGTGTTCGGATTTCCCACCTGCTTCTAAGATGCCTTGCCATAGGCCAAAACAGTTCCTTTATTATCTAATGACATTCACACCATACATCAAAGACATCCCACATCAGCACACTGTTGGCACAGTTGTCTCTCAGACCACGTCTGCCTTCTGAAAGTCCCTCTCCTCACAGGGTGTCAAGCGAGATCTGCTGCTAACCCCAAAGTGCATGTACTTGATCGGAAGAGAAAAGGTGAAGCAGGGTCCGGACAAAGGCCTTGTGAAGGAAGTCCTGAAGCGGAGAATTGAGATGGAGAGAATCCTGTCTGTGTCTCTTAGGTGAGTACAAAATGACTGAGGCAGGGCTTCTTCCATGGCTCTCCTCACGTCACCCGCTGTTCTAAGATACCACCAGGCCCATGAAGAGAACAGAATTTCCATTCTTTTCAAAGAAGACCTGAGGCTGGGGATGGAGCACAGTCAGGAGAATTCTTGCCTGGCATTCGTGAAGTCCTGGGTTCATTCCCCAGCATCAGATAAAGCAGGCATGCGGCACACATGTAATCCCACTACTTAGGAAGCAAAGGCAGGAGGACCATAAACAAGAGCATCCTTGGCTACATAATTAGCTCCAGGTCAGCCTGGGCCACATGAGAACTTGTCTCAAAAAGAAAGTGAAGCATTCTTATCAGTGGCGACCATGTCTACCTGGAGATGGGATGGCCCTCTCTAAATGCAACCACTGTGCTCAGAGGAGAGAGTAGGATTTTTGCAGACTCAAGCCCCTGACCTATCAGGATGGAAATCATGTCTGCAATAGGATAATCCAAAACACATTTAGAGTACGTCCATCTTTGCCTATGTCTTTGTGGCTCTCTATTATTACCCAGTCCCAGTTTTCCTGGATAAAGGGCCAGGTGAAACAGTGAAATTAAATATGTAAAACACTAACTCAGGATGTGGTAACATTTCACTGCTAAGGAATATACAAGTGTCCTTCCTCAACACTACCTCAGTAAGAGCCCTGGGTTGCCCGGACAGGCTCTGGTGGCTGTCTGAGTCATCTTTACCCTTTGGTTCATTGGCTGTGTTACACCCTGCTGGTCACACCCTTCCTGGCCACCCTTGGAGTTCTAAAGAACAGAGTGGGAAGATGTTTTCTTGTTTTCATGCCCTGGAAGATGCTGAGCCAGGACATAAGGGGGTGAGCTGAAATGTACTGGGTCCGCTGAGAGCTGCAGCTGAAAGCTAGGCCATCACACCTGGAGGCTGTTAGTGGTGGTCATGATGTGTCTTCTGCCTTTATTGCCCAGTCCTGTCTCTGATCCATCCGTCTTCATCTAGAGCCTCACGAAGCTGGCCACCTTCTCACCAAATACCTCTGTCCTGTTTATTGCATCCTTAAGGTTTACCCAGTGCGATTGGTTAGTCTTGAATTCTTCCTTCTGGCTTCCCAACCCCTTCTACCAAGAGCCTCTAGAGATGGAATACATCCTGGTCAATCCAGCTTTTTCTCCACCCCCCCCTCACCCCCTGCAGTATGCATGGTCTACAGGCCTGTTTCCTCGTGGCCCTTCCTTTTCAGAGGTCACTAGCCTAGAAGCTTTCCTGACTCTAAGGGGAAAGTTTGTGACTTTAGTCACATCAGCACATTGCAGCTACTGGGTTCCCACCCAGCAAGACTAATACCATTTCCTCATTTTTCTGACACACTAGGTTAGACCATCAATTCAAAACCAGGTTAGTTAAGCAGTTGGAAGGAGAGAGTGGTGGGCTATGCAGGATTGAGACCAATGTTGAAATTAATTGTGGTACCAGATTCCTGAGTGTGATATAGGTGTGTGGATGTGTAGATGTGTCTCAGAGTACTTTGGTGCTGGTGTAAAAAGAGTTCAGGGAATAACTGTCGTGTACTTCAGGAAAAAATGTTGCAACATCTGTATGTGTTTTCAAGAGTTTATGAGACTTTTGATAGTCACCGGATGTGTTTCTCTGGTTCAGACTATTGAAGTATCCACAAGCTTGATCTCTAAGTCCATTGTTAGCCCTTAGGGCCTAAGTGTTGGTAGGAAATAGCTCTCTTCAGATAAACCAGCCATCCAAAAGCAGTTGAGAAGCAGCTGGGAAATTTGCACAGGGGTAAATATTTTATATGAAGGGTTTAGTGATCATTTCTTTCAGCATGTTAATGGCCTCATGCTTACTTTTATATATAAAGAAGTTGTACTTTTTAATGGCACATACTGAAATATTAAGCCTAAAATAATATAATATTTACACTTTGCTGTAAACTTGATCTTTTTACCGATTGAGAAGAAACATATAGTCTACTTTAAAATAACCTACTTTGTGTTTAGAAGAAGGGTCTGTAAGTCTGGATAAATACAAGTGTCTCTCCTTTCAATGTGTGGGTACCAGGGACTGAACTCAGGTCATGATGCTTGGCAGAAAGTACCAGCAACTCAGACACCATAGAAAGTCAACCAAGAGGAAGAGGAATCTATCTCAAGTCTTAGTGCTTGTTCAGCTGGCACTTGTATGAACACACCCACAATCGGCACACAGACATACACATAACCTTAAAATGATAAAATCTAAATCTTAACACAGAAGCACTACATTGTGTTGACCCCAACCCCTGGGCCTATGACCATCCTAGCCAGAGAGTAAGTGAATTTCCTACTATGGAGCTGGCCTCAACTCCAATCCACAGAGCAATCGGTGACTCCTATAAACAGTCCTGTCACTGTTGCACTGGTGGGCACATCTTGCCTGGCAGGTCAGTATTGCAGCATGCAGAAGCCAGTGCAATCATAGATGTCTGTCTGTTCTCTACCAGTGGCCTACACAGCCCCTCCCAGGACCATGAAAGCTGGGAAGAACTTCCCTAGTCCATTTGAGATTGATTTCTCTATGTCCTTCAGCCAAAGTGAGTGACATCTTTAGCAATAGGGTCTTACCATCTCACTGCACCAGGCAACCAAGAGCACTGGAAATAGCCTGTGTGGTTTGGGGTGCTTCTGGAACCCTGACAATACCTTGTAAATAGCTATCTGTGTCTGGCACCGAGATTTCCTGTTAGTGGCCATTGCCTCTGGAGCTGTCACTGTCCACCCATGTAGGACAGACACCCAGCTTTAAGCTCCTATTAGAACTGAATGTACTAGAACGATGGCCTTACTCTAATAGATGTGGTGGCTGATGCTGTGGACTCCATCTGGCAAGGCTTTTGAATCTCCTCTTTCTAGGAGCTGAGCTTTAAAAGTGAGGGTGGGGTGGGTGGGGGCTCAATAGATACCCCACTACTTGATGTTACTAGAAATGCATCTATAGAGAGAGTGCCTTAGACAGAGGCTCTGGCTCTCTGATTGTCACACTCTTATGTTGAGAAGTATTCCCAGGGGCTAGGGAAGTTAACTCAGTTTCTACATTGCTTGACTGGCATCCTTGAAGGCGTGGCTTCTATCCATCAGCTCCTTATGAGTAGAGCTTGGGATCTAAAGCCTACAATCCCAGTTGAATGGGGGGGGGGCACAGGTGGTGAATTTAAGCTTTTCCTCAGCCACCTCAGGCTGAGTTTGAAACCACCACAGGCTACATGAAACTCTGTTGGGAGGTGACTCAGTTGGTAATGTACTTGCTGGTCGGACATGAAGATGAGTTTGATTCCCTAGCACCCACAGGAAAGCTAGGCACAATGGCATGCTCCTAGAATCCCAGCATTAAATGGAGGCAGAGACAGGAGGATCCCTGGGGCTGAATTCCAGGTTCAGTGAGAGACCCTAAAAGAAATAAGGTAGAGAATGATGGAAAAAGACCCTGGATGTGGGCCTTTGGCTTGTGTGTGTGTGTGTGTGTGTGTGTGTGTGTGTGTGTGCCTCACTACCTGTTTTACTGACCTGAAATGGTATTGAAATCTGAACTCGCTGCCTGTGATTCAAGGAGAGTGAGATCCCATTCCTTCCTCCCTTATGAAATGGGCAACAGACACTCAGTCGAACTTGTGACCTATAGCATGGAAACTTCCAGGGGGAAGGAAAGGAGGAAGATGAACTTCTCACCTGACAGTCACGAGAACCTTCTGGAAATAGGTTTAACACACACTGTAGGACGTTCTAAATCTGCTGCCTCTACTCCAGCCATTCTCAACCTTTTCAGTGCTGCAACCCTTTGATGAAATTCCTTACACTGTGGTGACCTCCAACCATAAAATTATTTTTGTTCCTACTTCATAACTGTAATTTTGTTACTGTTATGAATCATGATGTAAATATCTGTTTGCCGATGGTCTTAGGCAGCCCCATAACAGGTCATGACCCACACAAGTTGAGAAGCATTTCTAGTTTCTCTGGAGGCCAGAATTCTGAGCAAGATTTTTAAAAATTTATTTGCTTCCTTATTTTCCAGTTTAGTAAAAGCTTTTATTTTATGGTCAGGAAAAAAATGTTTTAAAAGACTTAAATAAAGACATGTTGTATTTGGAAATCGTCTTTTGAGCTTAAAAATAAAACCTCCTTTAGGGCTTTAGTCTGTTTTGTAAGGGACACTTCTGTGAAGATGACCTATTGGTTAGGAGAGTGAAAAAGAATTTTCGAGTATTGTCAGCAATACAATAAGTCACAGGGGAGGGAAATGAAGAGCAGGTCAGAGCCAAACCAGAGCCGGCGAGACCTGTCAGCACAGAGGGCCGCCTAGACGCCTGGGAGGAATTACTGCTTGTGTGCATGAAAAAGACAGGGTGAGATCCAAAAACAAGTCTGACGCTTCTTAAAGAATAAATAAATTTAAAAGCTTTGTCTCCAAGCCCAGGAGCCTGACTGACTTCCACCTGAATGACTAAAGGGAGGGACTTTGAATTGGATGATTCATAGCTGAAGTGTCCAAATGCATCTCGTGTTCAGATTTATGCTGCTAACTGGCATGAAGTTCAAGTCTGCTTGCACACACACACACACACACACACACACACACAGTAGATGACACTCAAGTCTAAGCACATTAAATCTCCCGAAGTCTTGCTCACTTCATTCCCTTGAATAATGAATAGTCTTCTAGAAAGTACCACCAGGCAAGCAGGCTTCTCCAGACCTGTCAGTTAGAGCAACAGTAAAGGCCCATTAAAGGAAAACAGGTCAAGAGAATCGAATTTCTGGCCTGGGTGGAGACCTAGCATTCCAGTTGGGCAGGTCAAACACCTGGCCAGGGGACCACCCCTAGGAGAGTGAGCTTCCCTTAAGGCATGTGAAAGAGATAAGTGGAGTAATTATTTCTTTAATGAGATGCTGTACGTTTACTTTCCAGAATTCCTGCCCCTACCTAGTACAGTCCCTCCAAACCATTATGAAGTCACCAAGAGGATCATTGTTATTATAATCCCCCAAATAAATCAATTTTTTTCTTTATTTATTTTGTATTTATCAAGAAAAAACAGTAAAATGACTTTAAAATGCTGAAAAGTTAACAATAACTATAAAGAAGATAAAAATCATAAGCATGACTTACCAAGGGTGATAATGCAAATAAGATTGCTACACATATATTTACTTTGTGTTCAGCTTTCCCTCTGAATTTTTTTTTCCATCCCTGTATATCCTTATTCAAGGTCTCTTCCCCCTCCCACCACATCAGGTCATTTTTCTTCTCCGCAACTCCCCATCCCCTCCCTGGGCAGGGAGCAGACAGTCCTATGGTCCCACTGACCCAATAATACTTGGATCAGTCTCCACTCCTGGCCAAATCCAGTTTTGTCCACCTTCCCTCAAGAGTGAGTCAGGTGTTCCTATAGTTGGAGTGGGGTCCGAAGGGTCAGTCCAGGGTGTTTCTGATCCCAAGCTGTTCAGTGGTTGTGGTTTGCCGCTTGGGCATGCTTGGCTTTTTTTCTTGTTTGTTTGTTTAGAGACCACTAATGAGTGAGTACATCCCCTGCTTATCTCTCTGAGTTTGTGATACCTCGCTCAGGAGGATATTCTCCAAATCCATCCATTTGCCTGCGAATTTTAGGATATCATTTTTTCTTACTGCTGAGTAGTATTCCATTGTGTAGATGTACCACAGTGTGTTAATCCATTCTTCAGTTGAAGGACATCTAGGTTGTTTCCAGGTTCTTGCTATTACAAATAATGCTGCTATGAACATAGTTGAGCTAATACCTTTGGAGTGTGAATGTGCCTCTTTAGGGTATACGCCCAGAAGTGGTATTGCTGGGTCCTTGGGGAGATTGATTATCAATTTTCTGGGAAACCGCCATATTGCATTCCAAAGTGGCTGAACAAGCTTACACTCCCACCAACAATGGAGGAGTGTTCCTCTTGCTCCGCATCTTCTCCAACATAGGCTGTCATCTGTGCCTTTTATCTTAGCCAATCTAACAGGTATTAGGTGGGATCTCAAAGTTGTTTTGATTTGCATTTCTCTGATTTTGGGCTCTAGATTCTTGAGCTCTTTATATATCTTAGAGATCAGTCCTCTGTCACTTGTAGGGTTGGTGAAAATCTTTTCCCATTCTGTAGGCTGTCGTTTTGTCCTATTGACAGTGTCCTTGGCTTTGCAGAAGCTTCCTCGCTTCAGAAGATCCCACTTATTGATTGTTGGTCTTAGTGTCTGTGCCACTGGTGTTATATTTAGGAAGTGGTCACATGTGCCAATTTGTAGAAGTGTATTTCCCACTTTCTTTTCTATCAAGTTCAAAGTGGCTGGGTTTAAGTTGAGGTCTTTGATCCACTTGGATTTGAGTTTTGTGCAGGGTGACAGGCTCGGATCTATTTGCATTTTTCTACACACTTCCATCCAGCTATGCCAACACCATTTGTTAAATATACTATCTTTTTTCCATTGA